>CM023449.1:103656222-103905210 GCA_013339765.2 Haemaphysalis longicornis
TCAATTGAAACTCAAAACACAAAATGTTCAAAATATACTCAAAACACAAAATGTTCCCCAACTCAAAATGTACTCAGTACTCAATCTGTACTCAAACTCAAAATGTACTCAAACTCCAAATGTATTCAAACTCAAAATCAAAAACTTTTTTTCAAGTTGGATTTTTTCACATTTGCATGAATACGCTGCATGCGGCCCCCCCACAGTTCACACAGGTGAGAATGTCATTTCGGCACTTGTATCTAGGATGACCGTGTGCCGTGCATTTTGCATAAGCTGTTCAGCCACGGCAGTAGTTGGTAGCGTGCCTGCACCGCTAGCACTTAAAACAGTGCCGCGAGGTCGGGATGTAGGAATGAATGGAGCCCCGGATAACGCCCGCATTTACATGCTGTGGAAGGCCTGCGGGGTCAAAAGTCAAGATGATGTGCTTGGTGGCAATCTCCTTGTCGTCTCTGCGGAAGGCGATACGTCTCATGGCCGTGACGCCCTGATCTTTCAAGCCCGCAAGGAGATCCGCATACGTTTTGTTCAAATGATCTGTCTTGGATATCACACCCTTGGAGCTTTTGTGGCTCCGGTGGGAGCGACCCTGATGGCTAGATCAGCCAGTGTAGTCTGAGCTAGAAGCTTTGTGGACTGTTGTTTGTCATTTACCTCAATCAGGAGTTCACCAGTCTTTTGTTTTTTGGCCTAATATGATTTTTTCATTATGGCTTCAAGATATTTCGCGATCAAGATCACTTACTGCGAAGCAAAAGGGTGGGCTATACTAAGTGATTCCATGACAAGAAATCGATACTAATTTTACGGTTCAGGTCTAGTTAAAGAGGGTATTGGGTGAATAGATACTTCGGTGCGGCCCCTTTTGGGGGGCTGATCATGGGTTTGCACAATTGAGAAAAAACCATACAGCATATATAAAACGCACGGGACGAGGGTACTTTCTTTGTCAGCCTTACCCTGATAGCTGAAGAGGTCCCGGAGCTCCCTGCGTGGTAAACAGACAGGAGGCCCATCCGCGGAGCTTGAACCTGGGCTCCGACGGCCACCGTTTGTGTTTTTCTACCCTTCGCCTTAATGTGCATCGTCCACGGTTGGGCACAACCTATGTATGGGGGCTCGGGGTCCATGGTGTCGCCAATACCATCACCAAGGTTACTCAAGCTGTTCCGTGCGGGGAGACAACCTGAAGTAAGGGATCGGGTAGAGCAAGGCTACTGGGGAGCTGAGGTCACGGAGCACGCATCACTTCTATTGATGCCAGCTAAGTAACAAACTTCACTGGTTACGGGCTGCCTACGTCTAGGATTCAACGTACGAACCTATGTGTCAACCCAACCTGTTATTGAGACTATAGAGAAGAGCCTGGTGAATGTAGAGCTCGAGCTGATCATACAGCGCTCCTTGTACTTCCGAGACCAGCCGGGCTATTTTCCTTCGTGCGGCTTTACAGTGCCTTGGCTCCGCAAACCTAAGCTTGCTCAGCACGTCAGATGGCTTTAACCACAATCTGAATTACACTGGTTTCTACAAAGAGGTTGCCACTGACCTCGTAACATTGGAGGAGCAGTTTTTGAGGGCATTACCACCTCAGTGCCAAGCCACGAGAGCGTTACGGGACCTCTTGGCAAAAGTTCTTCCACTGACCCTGCATCGGCAACCTTCTGAGTGCACGCCAGTCACGAATCTATTCAGACGTGTGCGAGTCCTGCAAGTGGCCACCCGTTATAAAGATTTCTTCTGTCCTTTTCATGCCAAAGTGCTGCCAGTTTATGGCACGGCAGCAGTGGTTGGAGATCCTTTCTGTCCTACAGGGCGAGATGCACCCTGTGTGGTAAACGGAGACGCCTTGAGCGCTCCCTTCATGGCATAGCACACTACCCACCTATTTTGAGATGAATTACAGACATTCTCTGGCACCAGGCGGCAAATAACCTGGTCAAACCTCAGACAGCCAAGTGTCAAAGCAGAATGTCCTGTCCTTTGCGAACTGTGTTCTCGTCCAGGACCTTCACTCCCTAAGGAGGGCCCAGGTCGACGCAGTTGAGTTCCCTGTGAGACTTAAAACAACCTGGCGTCCGTTGTTTTTCAACGCAACTGGACCACAAGTGCGCTAGAAGGAGCCGAATCTGACGAAGAATTGCCAAGGCATTGGAGCAGGGTTGGCAGGCGGTGATCTCCTTCAAGGCAGAGGAGGCCATCTGCAGATGCAGCGATTCTATACGAAAGGCGTAGGCTTCCAAGAGTAAATGCGAAATACAGCATGTGGTAATTTCTACCATCGCCTTATCTTACTTTTTGGTTTTTAGTTACTATTAATTTTCTAGGTCGTTTTCTAGGCCGTTTTTCTAGGCTTTGAACATCTCAGGATCTTCAACTTGTTACTTCCCTTTCTTTTCCAGATGCACTGCGAGACATGTCCTCATGCTGCAAGTTTTCTAGTTTTTTTGTGTCTTCAATTGGGATCCTTTCTACGGCATATTATGTGCGAGGGTTTTCTCGTGTGAATGATTAATTTAGTCCCTCTTGGCCATGGTCTCATGCCTTTGCATATCATATCATGTCTTGTCATGTCACTTGTAACCATATATTCGTTTAAATAAAGTTATTGTTGTAAAGTAAGTAAAAATGAAAAAAAATTTATATCATGGCCCTAGGGTATGATGGAAGCCCATGGCTGCTCACATCAAAAAAGCATACAGCAAATTCTAAAGGGACAATATATGAACCGAAAGGTGGAGCAAGTAAGTGGATATATTCTTAAGCAGTAAAAAGCTTTAGACAGCACAACTACACTGATTTTGGCTACCACAAATATATCCCCTGTTATCTTGTAATACCAAAAGGCAACTTTTCGGGAACAGAGAGAAGCATGTATAATACACACCTCTAAACTGTCGTTGTACTAGGGTGAGCATGGCCTTCCATAGAACTTGGGAAGTTGTAGATAGAACCCCACCTGATGCTGACAAGGCGAAGGCAAGATGTGGGCAGCAACTGAGAACGGAGAGAAATAATCAAAAAAAATCTACACACCATTAAAAGGACAACCGCATGTTTTCAGTCCTTAAGGCCC
Source organism: Haemaphysalis longicornis (assembly GCA_013339765.2). Classification (NCBI taxonomy): domain Eukaryota; kingdom Metazoa; phylum Arthropoda; class Arachnida; order Ixodida; family Ixodidae; genus Haemaphysalis; species Haemaphysalis longicornis. The sequence continues at coordinate 103,659,302 of CM023449.1, forward strand.
TTATAAATTAGGTGCAGAAAAGATTTATATATCCTGAAATCTAGCATAAGAAGCAGGGTACTCTTTCATACACAGTTCGCACGCATTAAATAATATTGCAGAGAAAAGGAAAGGGCTTTCATTTATTGCCCTTAGTTTCCTTCAACTAGACAAAGTTTTGAAGATTCCAGCTAATGTTGTATTATGATTAGACAAAATTCTGAATCTCAGGGCAGATCTAGTAGGTTATTAGTGCGGTCTCAAATTTTGTGGTCTTTCTCCAACTGTCTGTCTTCACACGTGCGATGCCACCTTCTGTATCAGCATTTTTGGAAGATCAACCTTAAGAAACCATTAAATAGACAGCAATGGCTTCAAGCCTCCATTACATGTACAAAATCATCTGATCATGATTGCACACCAACCGATACATAGAAGAAAAGAAATCAAACAAAGAACAAAGCCACCACAGTGGGCACAGACCAGATATAAATTAATCAATTATGACAGTTTGGCTGTTGCCCCTTTGTAAGAGGGTGGGGCTCCTTGATGGGTATATATTTGATGGTTTTCTGTGTTAAATATCTTGTTTTTGGCACGTTTCGTTTTTGCTAGCTAGCACATTTGCGCCATTCCTCGAGTCGAATCTTCCTAATGTAAACTGTAAACTGGGTTGTGTGGGTTTTATACTGCTTACCGTATTGTTGGCACTGCACTTGTATTCGTGCATGCCCTTTTGAGGAATTCGTCATGCACAGAACACACAAACAAGACACAAAAAGGGACATAGACACAGCACCGACACAGCGCTGTGTCAACCTCTCCCTTTTTTGTTTTGTTACTCGTGTGATGTGCATGAAGAATGTAAAAATAACAAATAACCCGACAGCACAAAAGTTTTGCGACCGCACCTAGCGCCTCCTATTTAATGGTGTTGGGTGTTCAGTTGTTTGGACAGCAAGACTTAGTTTGACCAAGTGCTGTTCCTCCCCACACACTGCACACAGGCCCTACTCCACCTTGACCCACTTCCACCTCCACATCAGAGTTCTAATCAATCAAAGACATGTATATTTAGTGAGGTGTATGTAAAACGCTCGGCTAATCCTCCAAAATGATGGTGCAGCACCTGATCCCCGCCAGCCTGGGCCAAGCAAGAAGAGAAAGAAGCAGTTCAGCCAAGCCGGTAGCGAGACGTGACCCTCACTATCTAGTATAAACAAAGCCCACTATGGCAAACAGGACAATGCTGAGGCTACCTCATTTTTAATATGTTGATAATAAATCCAACTGAACATGAAACCATAAAAGGAAAGTTATCTACAACTAAATTAAACAGTTCAGATTCATGTTCAATTCATGTAACTGAACTTCTGTTAAAGTAGGCAGATATTGCAATATGTCCTTGGAGTAGGTGGCGATGCGCTAGCCTCACTGTGACCAGCAAGTTTAGAATTTTCGCCAAGCTGGAACTTGAGGCCAGCCAGACCCCAAAAACACGTGGCGAATGCATGCGCACCTGCTTCTTGTGCAGGAAGAACGACTAAGGGTTGTCGGTGTTGCACTGAGCAACAAGGAGTCAGGTTTGTCACGGGCCACACTCAAATAACGTTTTTTAATATACGATACACACAACCTGGCCGCGTGGAAACCCCAACATTTTAACTTCTCTGAAGCATGAAAGGAAATTGCAAGACATATAAGAGCTTGAAAACGCAACTTTAAATTTAGGTTTTGAATTACCTGGGTGCACTCTGATCTATGTTGATGAACATCAGCAGCATAACAATGACTTGTACTTGTTCTCGTGAAGTGCTCCTTCAATATACCTAATCATTTTCTGACAGTTGGTTTAGCTGATTACTATTCATGAAAGTTGGGCAAGCATAAAGTTACCAGAGGGAGTACAATTGAAAACATAGCTTTTCAATGAGCACTAGAATAATCTTGAATGTGTATTCATTACTCAAAGATACTTGAAATAATTAGAGCCGCAATCTCCAGCAGCATCAGATTGTCACTGGTCAATACAGTATCAGATGAAGGACCACAAGCATTTGGAACTGGGTAAGCTACAAAGGAAACATCAAAGTTTGATAACAGACCTGCCTTTCAGGTAGTGTGAGGCATCCATGCATGATGGGTATAGCTTTGTTCCAACTTTTAGTCAGAGACTCTTCAACTGGTGATTCTGTATGAAAGAAAGGCTTATTACAAAGCTCACCAAAATGAAAATCACTCTAGAATATGAAATAATTTGCTAATTATATATTTTGTCGCGTACAGGGGGGATTAAAAGAAATGCGAACAACGGAGAGCACAGCCTCCGACGCATGCTGCACCGTCTGGCTGCAAAGTCAGTAAACTGCGCGCATGCGCACTTCTGCGAAAGCATATGAGGGTGTGGCCTACATTTATTGGAAATGCTTGATCAAGAAGGGAAACCGGTAGTTTATTTCAAGGACATTTTTTCATGCTGCGTCGCCACTGAGCAGGCTGATTGTTGAAGGGCATCCTGCTAGTTGCAATCAGGCTGCTGCGCGCTTTGCTCCCGAATGTCGCAGATAACACGATCCTCAGTGGCGACCCATGGTAAAAAGACACCCGAAAATAAATGACCAGCGTCGCTTCTTTATCAAGCGTTTCCCCTACCAGTAGGTCACACTCTCAAACGCTCTTTAGAAGTACGCATGCACGCAGTTTACTCTCAGTGCAGCCAGAGGGTGCGGCATGCGTCTGAGGCTGTGTGCTCCATTGTTCGCATTTCTTTTATTTCCCCCTGTCTATTCAATTTTCTACAACGTACTGATCTTTATAAGCTGACACCTAATGAGAGTTAGTTACAAAATATAGAGGGCAGGTTTTTGGTTTGTGCATTTCTCAGTAGTGCCATACAGACGAGATACGAGTTGTCAACATTCTGCAGCATAAGGTCTCCACCGAGGCCATCCCATTAACAGTTGTACTCTACGAAACCACAGATACTCTCGCTATTCAGAAAGACTGTTCTGCGCTTTTAAAGATAAAAAGGTTGCGCTCTCCCTCTCTTTGGGTAATGCGTACTTTTGCAGTCCCAATAAATTTGAAGGGGATCATGGGAGCACCGAATAGGGAGGTTTTCAAGCTGCATGGCAGCCGTTTTCAGTATTTTGTCGGTTAAAATGTGCATACAGAGAGGCAAACGTAGTTGCTCCTTGTGCCACATTCTCAGTAGAGAAGCCTGAAAGCAGCATGTGGGAATATTTCTCTCACTGAAGCATACCTCAAGTCAAGTCTTGTTCCTTAAGTTTTGTACCACGCCAGAAGGTCCATCAAATATGATCGAAAACGGCAGTCCATAGGTTAGAAAAACATTCTGTATGGTCCATCCTTATGCATTTTGCATTTTTGAAGACCTGTTCTCTTCTTTCGTTTAGCTGCTGCTATACTACTAGTGAAGCCCCCATCCCCTAAACAGATAATATAAAAAAGGTGGTACACAGTCTGCACGGGATAATTTGCTGTGCGCTTTAAACATCACGTGTTGAGATGTGGAATCAAAAGTGGTTATTTCGAACTTTTTAATAATTCAAACTGATGCTTTAATCATGTTAAGATTGCGTGCATATTAATGCGGCAGAATGCAATTTAATTCAAAGGAGCCAAATACACGATTAATTACAGAGTGGGCAAGGAAGCGGCGCTGCGCATCCAATGGCTAACGCTCCGTTCCTGCAATTTGTTCAGGTTGCTGCTGTGCTCTGCATCTACCAACATCACGGCGGGGAACCATGCTGTCTCGTGCCCTTACCAAAGGATTCACTTCGGCCTCGGATGCGCTCCCCCTACGAAGATTGCAGCGATACCGTTGGACTCTGTTTCAACTGGCGCACAGTCACATCGCCGGCAGCATCACGAGCCGTGCCGAATATAAGAAGCATCGACGACCGGCGCTACTTCAGTGGGCATGGAAGCGGCGCTGCGCATCCAATGGCTAACGCTCCGTTCCTGCAATTTGTTCAGGTTGCTGCTGTGCTCTGCATCTACCAACATCACGGCGGGGAACCATGCTGTCTCGTGCCCTTACCAAAGGATTCACTTCGGCCTCGGATGCGCTCCCCCTACGAAGATTGCAGCGATACCGTTGGACTCTGTTTCAACTGGCGCACAGTCACATCGCCGGCAGCATCACGAGCCGTGCCGAATATAAGAAGCATCGACGACCGGCGCTACTTCAGTGGGCATGGAAGCGGCGCTGCGCATCCAATGGCTAACGCTCCGTTCCTGCAATTTGTTCAGGTTGCTGCTGTGCTCTGCATCTACCAACATCACGGCGGGGAACCATGCTGTCTCGTGCCCTTACCAAAGGATTCACTTCGGCCTCGGATGCGCTCCCCCTACGAAGATTGCAGCGATACCGTTGGACTCTGTTTCAACTGGCGCACAGTCACATCGCCGGCAGCATCACGAGCCGTGCCGAATATAAGAAGCATCGACGACCGGCGCTACTTCAGTGGGCATGGAAGCGGCGCTGCGCATCCAATGGCTAACGCTCCGTTCCTGCAATTTGTTCAGGTTGCTGCTGTGCTCTGCATCTACCAACATCACGGCGGGGAACCATGCTGTCTCGTGCCCTTACCAAAGGATTCACTTCGGCCTCGGATGCGCTCCCCCTACGAAGATTGCAGCGATACCGTTGGACTCTGTTTCAACTGGCGCACAGTCACATCGCCGGCAGCATCACGAGCCGTGCCGAATATAAGAAGCATCGACGACCGGCGCTACTTCAGTGGGCATGGAAGCGGCGCTGCGCATCCAATGGCTAACGCTCCGTTCCTGCAATTTGTTCAGGTTGCTGCTGTGCTCTGCATCTACCAACATCACGGCGGGGAACCATGCTGTCTCGTGCCCTTACCAAAGGATTCACTTCGGCCTCGGATGCGCTCCCCCTACGAAGATTGCAGCGATACCGTTGGACTCTGTTTCAACTGGCGCACAGTCACATCGCCGGCAGCATCACGAGCCGTGCCGAATATAAGAAGCATCGACGACCGGCGCTACTTCAGTGGGCATGGAAGCGGCGCTGCGCATCCAATGGCTAACGCTCCGTTCCTGCAATTTGTTCAGGTTGCTGCTGTGCTCTGCATCTACCAACATCACGGCGGGGAACCATGCTGTCTCGTGCCCTTACCAAAGGATTCACTTCGGCCTCGGATGCGCTCCCCCTACGAAGATTGCAGCGATACCGTTGGACTCTGTTTCAACTGGCGCACAGTCACATCGCCGGCAGCATCACGAGCCGTGCCGAATATAAGAAGCATCGACGACCGGCGCTACTTCAGTGGGCATGGAAGCGGCGCTGCGCATCCAATGGCTAACGCTCCGTTCCTGCAATTTGTTCAGGTTGCTGCTGTGCTCTGCATCTACCAACATCACGGCGGGGAACCATGCTGTCTCGTGCCCTTACCAAAGGATTCACTTCGGCCTCGGATGCGCTCCCCCTACGAAGATTGCAGCGATACCGTTGGACTCTGTTTCAACTGGCGCACAGTCACATCGCCGGCAGCATCACGAGCCGTGCCGAATATAAGAAGCATCGACGACCGGCGCTACTTCAGTGGGCATGGAAGCGGCGCTGCGCATCCAATGGCTAACGCTCCGTTCCTGCAATTTGTTCAGGTTGCTGCTGTGCTCTGCATCTACCAACATCACGGCGGGGAACCATGCTGTCTCGTGCCCTTACCAAAGGATTCACTTCGGCCTCGGATGCGCTCCCCCTACGAAGATTGCAGCGATACCGTTGGACTCTGTTTCAACTGGCGCACAGTCACATCGCCGGCAGCATCACGAGCCGTGCCGAATATAAGAAGCATCGACGACCGGCGCTACTTCAGTGGGCATGGAAGCGGCGCTGCGCATCCAATGGCTAACGCTCCGTTCCTGCAATTTGTTCAGGTTGCTGCTGTGCTCTGCATCTACCAACATCACGGCGGGGAACCATGCTGTCTCGTGCCCTTACCAAAGGATTCACTTCGGCCTCGGATGCGCTCCCCCTACGAAGATTGCAGCGATACCGTTGGACTCTGTTTCAACTGGCGCACAGTCACATCGCCGGCAGCATCACGAGCCGTGCCGAATATAAGAAGCATCGACGACCGGCGCTACTTCAGTGGGCATGGAAGCGGCGCTGCGCATCCAATGGCTAACGCTCCGTTCCTGCAATTTGTTCAGGTTGCTGCTGTGCTCTGCATCTACCAACATCACGGCGGGGAACCATGCTGTCTCGTGCCCTTACCAAAGGATTCACTTCGGCCTCGGATGCGCTCCCCCTACGAAGATTGCAGCGATACCGTTGGACTCTGTTTCAACTGGCGCACAGTCACATCGCCGGCAGCATCACGAGCCGTGCCGAATATAAGAAGCATCGACGACCGGCGCTACTTCAGTGGGCATGGAAGCGGCGCTGCGCATCCAATGGCTAACGCTCCGTTCCTGCAATTTGTTCAGGTTGCTGCTGTGCTCTGCATCTACCAACATCACGGCGGGGAACCATGCTGTCTCGTGCCCTTACCAAAGGATTCACTTCGGCCTCGGATGCGCTCCCCCTACGAAGATTGCAGCGATACCGTTGGACTCTGTTTCAACTGGCGCACAGTCACATCGCCGGCAGCATCACGAGCCGTGCCGAATATAAGAAGCATCGACGACCGGCGCTACTTCAGTGGGCATGGAAGCGGCGCTGCGCATCCAATGGCTAACGCTCCGTTCCTGCAATTTGTTCAGGTTGCTGCTGTGCTCTGCATCTACCAACATCACGGCGGGGAACCATGCTGTCTCGTGCCCTTACCAAAGGATTCACTTCGGCCTCGGATGCGCTCCCCCTACGAAGATTGCAGCGATACCGTTGGACTCTGTTTCAACTGGCGCACAGTCACATCGCCGGCAGCATCACGAGCCGTGCCGAATATAAGAAGCATCGACGACCGGCGCTACTTCAGTGGGCATGGAAGCGGCGCTGCGCATCCAATGGCTAACGCTCCGTTCCTGCAATTTGTTCAGGTTGCTGCTGTGCTCTGCATCTACCAACATCACGGCGGGGAACCATGCTGTCTCGTGCCCTTACCAAAGGATTCACTTCGGCCTCGGATGCGCTCCCCCTACGAAGATTGCAGCGATACCGTTGGACTCTGTTTCAACTGGCGCACAGTCACATCGCCGGCAGCATCACGAGCCGTGCCGAATATAAGAAGCATCGACGACCGGCGCTACTTCAGTGGGCATGGAAGCGGCGCTGCGCATCCAATGGCTAACGCTCCGTTCCTGCAATTTGTTCAGGTTGCTGCTGTGCTCTGCATCTACCAACATCACGGCGGGGAACCATGCTGTCTCGTGCCCTTACCAAAGGATTCACTTCGGCCTCGGATGCGCTCCCCCTACGAAGATTGCAGCGATACCGTTGGACTCTGTTTCAACTGGCGCACAGTCACATCGCCGGCAGCATCACGAGCCGTGCCGAATATAAGAAGCATCGACGACCGGCGCTACTTCAGTGGGCATGGAAGCGGCGCTGCGCATCCAATGGCTAACGCTCCGTTCCTGCAATTTGTTCAGGTTGCTGCTGTGCTCTGCATCTACCAACATCACGGCGGGGAACCATGCTGTCTCGTGCCCTTACCAAAGGATTCACTTCGGCCTCGGATGCGCTCCCCCTACGAAGATTGCAGCGATACCGTTGGACTCTGTTTCAACTGGCGCACAGTCACATCGCCGGCAGCATCACGAGCCGTGCCGAATATAAGAAGCATCGACGACCGGCGCTACTTCAGTGGGCATGGAAGCGGCGCTGCGCATCCAATGGCTAACGCTCCGTTCCTGCAATTTGTTCAGGTTGCTGCTGTGCTCTGCATCTACCAACATCACGGCGGGGAACCATGCTGTCTCGTGCCCTTACCAAAGGATTCACTTCGGCCTCGGATGCGCTCCCCCTACGAAGATTGCAGCGATACCGTTGGACTCTGTTTCAACTGGCGCACAGTCACATCGCCGGCAGCATCACGAGCCGTGCCGAATATAAGAAGCATCGACGACCGGCGCTACTTCAGTGGGCATGGAAGCGGCGCTGCGCATCCAATGGCTAACGCTCCGTTCCTGCAATTTGTTCAGGTTGCTGCTGTGCTCTGCATCTACCAACATCACGGCGGGGAACCATGCTGTCTCGTGCCCTTACCAAAGGATTCACTTCGGCCTCGGATGCGCTCCCCCTACGAAGATTGCAGCGATACCGTTGGACTCTGTTTCAACTGGCGCACAGTCACATCGCCGGCAGCATCACGAGCCGTGCCGAATATAAGAAGCATCGACGACCGGCGCTACTTCAGTGGGCATGGAAGCGGCGCTGCGCATCCAATGGCTAACGCTCCGTTCCTGCAATTTGTTCAGGTTGCTGCTGTGCTCTGCATCTACCAACATCACGGCGGGGAACCATGCTGTCTCGTGCCCTTACCAAAGGATTCACTTCGGCCTCGGATGCGCTCCCCCTACGAAGATTGCAGCGATACCGTTGGACTCTGTTTCAACTGGCGCACAGTCACATCGCCGGCAGCATCACGAGCCGTGCCGAATATAAGAAGCATCGACGACCGGCGCTACTTCAGTGGGCATGGAAGCGGCGCTGCGCATCCAATGGCTAACGCTCCGTTCCTGCAATTTGTTCAGGTTGCTGCTGTGCTCTGCATCTACCAACATCACGGCGGGGAACCATGCTGTCTCGTGCCCTTACCAAAGGATTCACTTCGGCCTCGGATGCGCTCCCCCTACGAAGATTGCAGCGATACCGTTGGACTCTGTTTCAACTGGCGCACAGTCACATCGCCGGCAGCATCACGAGCCGTGCCGAATATAAGAAGCATCGACGACCGGCGCTACTTCAGTGGGCATGGAAGCGGCGCTGCGCATCCAATGGCTAACGCTCCGTTCCTGCAATTTGTTCAGGTTGCTGCTGTGCTCTGCATCTACCAACATCACGGCGGGGAACCATGCTGTCTCGTGCCCTTACCAAAGGATTCACTTCGGCCTCGGATGCGCTCCCCCTACGAAGATTGCAGCGATACCGTTGGACTCTGTTTCAACTGGCGCACAGTCACATCGCCGGCAGCATCACGAGCCGTGCCGAATATAAGAAGCATCGACGACCGGCGCTACTTCAGTGGGCATGGAAGCGGCGCTGCGCATCCAATGGCTAACGCTCCGTTCCTGCAATTTGTTCAGGTTGCTGCTGTGCTCTGCATCTACCAACATCACGGCGGGGAACCATGCTGTCTCGTGCCCTTACCAAAGGATTCACTTCGGCCTCGGATGCGCTCCCCCTACGAAGATTGCAGCGATACCGTTGGACTCTGTTTCAACTGGCGCACAGTCACATCGCCGGCAGCATCACGAGCCGTGCCGAATATAAGAAGCATCGACGACCGGCGCTACTTCAGTGGGCATGGAAGCGGCGCTGCGCATCCAATGGCTAACGCTCCGTTCCTGCAATTTGTTCAGGTTGCTGCTGTGCTCTGCATCTACCAACATCACGGCGGGGAACCATGCTGTCTCGTGCCCTTACCAAAGGATTCACTTCGGCCTCGGATGCGCTCCCCCTACGAAGATTGCAGCGATACCGTTGGACTCTGTTTCAACTGGCGCACAGTCACATCGCCGGCAGCATCACGAGCCGTGCCGAATATAAGAAGCATCGACGACCGGCGCTACTTCAGTGGGCATGGAAGCGGCGCTGCGCATCCAATGGCTAACGCTCCGTTCCTGCAATTTGTTCAGGTTGCTGCTGTGCTCTGCATCTACCAACATCACGGCGGGGAACCATGCTGTCTCGTGCCCTTACCAAAGGATTCACTTCGGCCTCGGATGCGCTCCCCCTACGAAGATTGCAGCGATACCGTTGGACTCTGTTTCAACTGGCGCACAGTCACATCGCCGGCAGCATCACGAGCCGTGCCGAATATAAGAAGCATCGACGACCGGCGCTACTTCAGTGGGCATGGAAGCGGCGCTGCGCATCCAATGGCTAACGCTCCGTTCCTGCAATTTGTTCAGGTTGCTGCTGTGCTCTGCATCTACCAACATCACGGCGGGGAACCATGCTGTCTCGTGCCCTTACCAAAGGATTCACTTCGGCCTCGGATGCGCTCCCCCTACGAAGATTGCAGCGATACCGTTGGACTCTGTTTCAACTGGCGCACAGTCACATCGCCGGCAGCATCACGAGCCGTGCCGAATATAAGAAGCATCGACGACCGGCGCTACTTCAGTGGGCATGGAAGCGGCGCTGCGCATCCAATGGCTAACGCTCCGTTCCTGCAATTTGTTCAGGTTGCTGCTGTGCTCTGCATCTACCAACATCACGGCGGGGAACCATGCTGTCTCGTGCCCTTACCAAAGGATTCACTTCGGCCTCGGATGCGCTCCCCCTACGAAGATTGCAGCGATACCGTTGGACTCTGTTTCAACTGGCGCACAGTCACATCGCCGGCAGCATCACGAGCCGTGCCGAATATAAGAAGCATCGACGACCGGCGCTACTTCAGTGGGCATGGAAGCGGCGCTGCGCATCCAATGGCTAACGCTCCGTTCCTGCAATTTGTTCAGGTTGCTGCTGTGCTCTGCATCTACCAACATCACGGCGGGGAACCATGCTGTCTCGTGCCCTTACCAAAGGATTCACTTCGGCCTCGGATGCGCTCCCCCTACGAAGATTGCAGCGATACCGTTGGACTCTGTTTCAACTGGCGCACAGTCACATCGCCGGCAGCATCACGAGCCGTGCCGAATATAAGAAGCATCGACGACCGGCGCTACTTCAGTGGGCATGGAAGCGGCGCTGCGCATCCAATGGCTAACGCTCCGTTCCTGCAATTTGTTCAGGTTGCTGCTGTGCTCTGCATCTACCAACATCACGGCGGGGAACCATGCTGTCTCGTGCCCTTACCAAAGGATTCACTTCGGCCTCGGATGCGCTCCCCCTACGAAGATTGCAGCGATACCGTTGGACTCTGTTTCAACTGGCGCACAGTCACATCGCCGGCAGCATCACGAGCCGTGCCGAATATAAGAAGCATCGACGACCGGCGCTACTTCAGTGGGCATGGAAGCGGCGCTGCGCATCCAATGGCTAACGCTCCGTTCCTGCAATTTGTTCAGGTTGCTGCTGTGCTCTGCATCTACCAACATCACGGCGGGGAACCATGCTGTCTCGTGCCCTTACCAAAGGATTCACTTCGGCCTCGGATGCGCTCCCCCTACGAAGATTGCAGCGATACCGTTGGACTCTGTTTCAACTGGCGCACAGTCACATCGCCGGCAGCATCACGAGCCGTGCCGAATATAAGAAGCATCGACGACCGGCGCTACTTCAGTGGGCATGGAAGCGGCGCTGCGCATCCAATGGCTAACGCTCCGTTCCTGCAATTTGTTCAGGTTGCTGCTGTGCTCTGCATCTACCAACATCACGGCGGGGAACCATGCTGTCTCGTGCCCTTACCAAAGGATTCACTTCGGCCTCGGATGCGCTCCCCCTACGAAGATTGCAGCGATACCGTTGGACTCTGTTTCAACTGGCGCACAGTCACATCGCCGGCAGCATCACGAGCCGTGCCGAATATAAGAAGCATCGACGACCGGCGCTACTTCAGTGGGCATGGAAGCGGCGCTGCGCATCCAATGGCTAACGCTCCGTTCCTGCAATTTGTTCAGGTTGCTGCTGTGCTCTGCATCTACCAACATCACGGCGGGGAACCATGCTGTCTCGTGCCCTTACCAAAGGATTCACTTCGGCCTCGGATGCGCTCCCCCTACGAAGATTGCAGCGATACCGTTGGACTCTGTTTCAACTGGCGCACAGTCACATCGCCGGCAGCATCACGAGCCGTGCCGAATATAAGAAGCATCGACGACCGGCGCTACTTCAGTGGGCATGGAAGCGGCGCTGCGCATCCAATGGCTAACGCTCCGTTCCTGCAATTTGTTCAGGTTGCTGCTGTGCTCTGCATCTACCAACATCACGGCGGGGAACCATGCTGTCTCGTGCCCTTACCAAAGGATTCACTTCGGCCTCGGATGCGCTCCCCCTACGAAGATTGCAGCGATACCGTTGGACTCTGTTTCAACTGGCGCACAGTCACATCGCCGGCAGCATCACGAGCCGTGCCGAATATAAGAAGCATCGACGACCGGCGCTACTTCAGTGGGCATGGAAGCGGCGCTGCGCATCCAATGGCTAACGCTCCGTTCCTGCAATTTGTTCAGGTTGCTGCTGTGCTCTGCATCTACCAACATCACGGCGGGGAACCATGCTGTCTCGTGCCCTTACCAAAGGATTCACTTCGGCCTCGGATGCGCTCCCCCTACGAAGATTGCAGCGATACCGTTGGACTCTGTTTCAACTGGCGCACAGTCACATCGCCGGCAGCATCACGAGCCGTGCCGAATATAAGAAGCATCGACGACCGGCGCTACTTCAGTGGGCATGGAAGCGGCGCTGCGCATCCAATGGCTAACGCTCCGTTCCTGCAATTTGTTCAGGTTGCTGCTGTGCTCTGCATCTACCAACATCACGGCGGGGAACCATGCTGTCTCGTGCCCTTACCAAAGGATTCACTTCGGCCTCGGATGCGCTCCCCCTACGAAGATTGCAGCGATACCGTTGGACTCTGTTTCAACTGGCGCACAGTCACATCGCCGGCAGCATCACGAGCCGTGCCGAATATAAGAAGCATCGACGACCGGCGCTACTTCAGTGGGCATGGAAGCGGCGCTGCGCATCCAATGGCTAACGCTCCGTTCCTGCAATTTGTTCAGGTTGCTGCTGTGCTCTGCATCTACCAACATCACGGCGGGGAACCATGCTGTCTCGTGCCCTTACCAAAGGATTCACTTCGGCCTCGGATGCGCTCCCCCTACGAAGATTGCAGCGATACCGTTGGACTCTGTTTCAACTGGCGCACAGTCACATCGCCGGCAGCATCACGAGCCGTGCCGAATATAAGAAGCATCGACGACCGGCGCTACTTCAGTGGGCATGGAAGCGGCGCTGCGCATCCAATGGCTAACGCTCCGTTCCTGCAATTTGTTCAGGTTGCTGCTGTGCTCTGCATCTACCAACATCACGGCGGGGAACCATGCTGTCTCGTGCCCTTACCAAAGGATTCACTTCGGCCTCGGATGCGCTCCCCCTACGAAGATTGCAGCGATACCGTTGGACTCTGTTTCAACTGGCGCACAGTCACATCGCCGGCAGCATCACGAGCCGTGCCGAATATAAGAAGCATCGACGACCGGCGCTACTTCAGTGGGCATGGAAGCGGCGCTGCGCATCCAATGGCTAACGCTCCGTTCCTGCAATTTGTTCAGGTTGCTGCTGTGCTCTGCATCTACCAACATCACGGCGGGGAACCATGCTGTCTCGTGCCCTTACCAAAGGATTCACTTCGGCCTCGGATGCGCTCCCCCTACGAAGATTGCAGCGATACCGTTGGACTCTGTTTCAACTGGCGCACAGTCACATCGCCGGCAGCATCACGAGCCGTGCCGAATATAAGAAGCATCGACGACCGGCGCTACTTCAGTGGGCATGGAAGCGGCGCTGCGCATCCAATGGCTAACGCTCCGTTCCTGCAATTTGTTCAGGTTGCTGCTGTGCTCTGCATCTACCAACATCACGGCGGGGAACCATGCTGTCTCGTGCCCTTACCAAAGGATTCACTTCGGCCTCGGATGCGCTCCCCCTACGAAGATTGCAGCGATACCGTTGGACTCTGTTTCAACTGGCGCACAGTCACATCGCCGGCAGCATCACGAGCCGTGCCGAATATAAGAAGCATCGACGACCGGCGCTACTTCAGTGGGCATGGAAGCGGCGCTGCGCATCCAATGGCTAACGCTCCGTTCCTGCAATTTGTTCAGGTTGCTGCTGTGCTCTGCATCTACCAACATCACGGCGGGGAACCATGCTGTCTCGTGCCCTTACCAAAGGATTCACTTCGGCCTCGGATGCGCTCCCCCTACGAAGATTGCAGCGATACCGTTGGACTCTGTTTCAACTGGCGCACAGTCACATCGCCGGCAGCATCACGAGCCGTGCCGAATATAAGAAGCATCGACGACCGGCGCTACTTCAGTGGGCATGGAAGCGGCGCTGCGCATCCAATGGCTAACGCTCCGTTCCTGCAATTTGTTCAGGTTGCTGCTGTGCTCTGCATCTACCAACATCACGGCGGGGAACCATGCTGTCTCGTGCCCTTACCAAAGGATTCACTTCGGCCTCGGATGCGCTCCCCCTACGAAGATTGCAGCGATACCGTTGGACTCTGTTTCAACTGGCGCACAGTCACATCGCCGGCAGCATCACGAGCCGTGCCGAATATAAGAAGCATCGACGACCGGCGCTACTTCAGTGGGCATGGAAGCGGCGCTGCGCATCCAATGGCTAACGCTCCGTTCCTGCAATTTGTTCAGGTTGCTGCTGTGCTCTGCATCTACCAACATCACGGCGGGGAACCATGCTGTCTCGTGCCCTTACCAAAGGATTCACTTCGGCCTCGGATGCGCTCCCCCTACGAAGATTGCAGCGATACCGTTGGACTCTGTTTCAACTGGCGCACAGTCACATCGCCGGCAGCATCACGAGCCGTGCCGAATATAAGAAGCATCGACGACCGGCGCTACTTCAGTGGGCATGGAAGCGGCGCTGCGCATCCAATGGCTAACGCTCCGTTCCTGCAATTTGTTCAGGTTGCTGCTGTGCTCTGCATCTACCAACATCACGGCGGGGAACCATGCTGTCTCGTGCCCTTACCAAAGGATTCACTTCGGCCTCGGATGCGCTCCCCCTACGAAGATTGCAGCGATACCGTTGGACTCTGTTTCAACTGGCGCACAGTCACATCGCCGGCAGCATCACGAGCCGTGCCGAATATAAGAAGCATCGACGACCGGCGCTACTTCAGTGGGCATGGAAGCGGCGCTGCGCATCCAATGGCTAACGCTCCGTTCCTGCAATTTGTTCAGGTTGCTGCTGTGCTCTGCATCTACCAACATCACGGCGGGGAACCATGCTGTCTCGTGCCCTTACCAAAGGATTCACTTCGGCCTCGGATGCGCTCCCCCTACGAAGATTGCAGCGATACCGTTGGACTCTGTTTCAACTGGCGCACAGTCACATCGCCGGCAGCATCACGAGCCGTGCCGAATATAAGAAGCATCGACGACCGGCGCTACTTCAGTGGGCATGGAAGCGGCGCTGCGCATCCAATGGCTAACGCTCCGTTCCTGCAATTTGTTCAGGTTGCTGCTGTGCTCTGCATCTACCAACATCACGGCGGGGAACCATGCTGTCTCGTGCCCTTACCAAAGGATTCACTTCGGCCTCGGATGCGCTCCCCCTACGAAGATTGCAGCGATACCGTTGGACTCTGTTTCAACTGGCGCACAGTCACATCGCCGGCAGCATCACGAGCCGTGCCGAATATAAGAAGCATCGACGACCGGCGCTACTTCAGTGGGCATGGAAGCGGCGCTGCGCATCCAATGGCTAACGCTCCGTTCCTGCAATTTGTTCAGGTTGCTGCTGTGCTCTGCATCTACCAACATCACGGCGGGGAACCATGCTGTCTCGTGCCCTTACCAAAGGATTCACTTCGGCCTCGGATGCGCTCCCCCTACGAAGATTGCAGCGATACCGTTGGACTCTGTTTCAACTGGCGCACAGTCACATCGCCGGCAGCATCACGAGCCGTGCCGAATATAAGAAGCATCGACGACCGGCGCTACTTCAGTGGGCATGGAAGCGGCGCTGCGCATCCAATGGCTAACGCTCCGTTCCTGCAATTTGTTCAGGTTGCTGCTGTGCTCTGCATCTACCAACATCACGGCGGGGAACCATGCTGTCTCGTGCCCTTACCAAAGGATTCACTTCGGCCTCGGATGCGCTCCCCCTACGAAGATTGCAGCGATACCGTTGGACTCTGTTTCAACTGGCGCACAGTCACATCGCCGGCAGCATCACGAGCCGTGCCGAATATAAGAAGCATCGACGACCGGCGCTACTTCAGTGGGCATGGAAGCGGCGCTGCGCATCCAATGGCTAACGCTCCGTTCCTGCAATTTGTTCAGGTTGCTGCTGTGCTCTGCATCTACCAACATCACGGCGGGGAACCATGCTGTCTCGTGCCCTTACCAAAGGATTCACTTCGGCCTCGGATGCGCTCCCCCTACGAAGATTGCAGCGATACCGTTGGACTCTGTTTCAACTGGCGCACAGTCACATCGCCGGCAGCATCACGAGCCGTGCCGAATATAAGAAGCATCGACGACCGGCGCTACTTCAGTGGGCATGGAAGCGGCGCTGCGCATCCAATGGCTAACGCTCCGTTCCTGCAATTTGTTCAGGTTGCTGCTGTGCTCTGCATCTACCAACATCACGGCGGGGAACCATGCTGTCTCGTGCCCTTACCAAAGGATTCACTTCGGCCTCGGATGCGCTCCCCCTACGAAGATTGCAGCGATACCGTTGGACTCTGTTTCAACTGGCGCACAGTCACATCGCCGGCAGCATCACGAGCCGTGCCGAATATAAGAAGCATCGACGACCGGCGCTACTTCAGTGGGCATGGAAGCGGCGCTGCGCATCCAATGGCTAACGCTCCGTTCCTGCAATTTGTTCAGGTTGCTGCTGTGCTCTGCATCTACCAACATCACGGCGGGGAACCATGCTGTCTCGTGCCCTTACCAAAGGATTCACTTCGGCCTCGGATGCGCTCCCCCTACGAAGATTGCAGCGATACCGTTGGACTCTGTTTCAACTGGCGCACAGTCACATCGCCGGCAGCATCACGAGCCGTGCCGAATATAAGAAGCATCGACGACCGGCGCTACTTCAGTGGGCATGGAAGCGGCGCTGCGCATCCAATGGCTAACGCTCCGTTCCTGCAATTTGTTCAGGTTGCTGCTGTGCTCTGCATCTACCAACATCACGGCGGGGAACCATGCTGTCTCGTGCCCTTACCAAAGGATTCACTTCGGCCTCGGATGCGCTCCCCCTACGAAGATTGCAGCGATACCGTTGGACTCTGTTTCAACTGGCGCACAGTCACATCGCCGGCAGCATCACGAGCCGTGCCGAATATAAGAAGCATCGACGACCGGCGCTACTTCAGTGGGCATGGAAGCGGCGCTGCGCATCCAATGGCTAACGCTCCGTTCCTGCAATTTGTTCAGGTTGCTGCTGTGCTCTGCATCTACCAACATCACGGCGGGGAACCATGCTGTCTCGTGCCCTTACCAAAGGATTCACTTCGGCCTCGGATGCGCTCCCCCTACGAAGATTGCAGCGATACCGTTGGACTCTGTTTCAACTGGCGCACAGTCACATCGCCGGCAGCATCACGAGCCGTGCCGAATATAAGAAGCATCGACGACCGGCGCTACTTCAGTGGGCATGGAAGCGGCGCTGCGCATCCAATGGCTAACGCTCCGTTCCTGCAATTTGTTCAGGTTGCTGCTGTGCTCTGCATCTACCAACATCACGGCGGGGAACCATGCTGTCTCGTGCCCTTACCAAAGGATTCACTTCGGCCTCGGATGCGCTCCCCCTACGAAGATTGCAGCGATACCGTTGGACTCTGTTTCAACTGGCGCACAGTCACATCGCCGGCAGCATCACGAGCCGTGCCGAATATAAGAAGCATCGACGACCGGCGCTACTTCAGTGGGCATGGAAGCGGCGCTGCGCATCCAATGGCTAACGCTCCGTTCCTGCAATTTGTTCAGGTTGCTGCTGTGCTCTGCATCTACCAACATCACGGCGGGGAACCATGCTGTCTCGTGCCCTTACCAAAGGATTCACTTCGGCCTCGGATGCGCTCCCCCTACGAAGATTGCAGCGATACCGTTGGACTCTGTTTCAACTGGCGCACAGTCACATCGCCGGCAGCATCACGAGCCGTGCCGAATATAAGAAGCATCGACGACCGGCGCTACTTCAGTGGGCATGGAAGCGGCGCTGCGCATCCAATGGCTAACGCTCCGTTCCTGCAATTTGTTCAGGTTGCTGCTGTGCTCTGCATCTACCAACATCACGGCGGGGAACCATGCTGTCTCGTGCCCTTACCAAAGGATTCACTTCGGCCTCGGATGCGCTCCCCCTACGAAGATTGCAGCGATACCGTTGGACTCTGTTTCAACTGGCGCACAGTCACATCGCCGGCAGCATCACGAGCCGTGCCGAATATAAGAAGCATCGACGACCGGCGCTACTTCAGTGGGCATGGAAGCGGCGCTGCGCATCCAATGGCTAACGCTCCGTTCCTGCAATTTGTTCAGGTTGCTGCTGTGCTCTGCATCTACCAACATCACGGCGGGGAACCATGCTGTCTCGTGCCCTTACCAAAGGATTCACTTCGGCCTCGGATGCGCTCCCCCTACGAAGATTGCAGCGATACCGTTGGACTCTGTTTCAACTGGCGCACAGTCACATCGCCGGCAGCATCACGAGCCGTGCCGAATATAAGAAGCATCGACGACCGGCGCTACTTCAGTGGGCATGGAAGCGGCGCTGCGCATCCAATGGCTAACGCTCCGTTCCTGCAATTTGTTCAGGTTGCTGCTGTGCTCTGCATCTACCAACATCACGGCGGGGAACCATGCTGTCTCGTGCCCTTACCAAAGGATTCACTTCGGCCTCGGATGCGCTCCCCCTACGAAGATTGCAGCGATACCGTTGGACTCTGTTTCAACTGGCGCACAGTCACATCGCCGGCAGCATCACGAGCCGTGCCGAATATAAGAAGCATCGACGACCGGCGCTACTTCAGTGGGCATGGAAGCGGCGCTGCGCATCCAATGGCTAACGCTCCGTTCCTGCAATTTGTTCAGGTTGCTGCTGTGCTCTGCATCTACCAACATCACGGCGGGGAACCATGCTGTCTCGTGCCCTTACCAAAGGATTCACTTCGGCCTCGGATGCGCTCCCCCTACGAAGATTGCAGCGATACCGTTGGACTCTGTTTCAACTGGCGCACAGTCACATCGCCGGCAGCATCACGAGCCGTGCCGAATATAAGAAGCATCGACGACCGGCGCTACTTCAGTGGGCATGGAAGCGGCGCTGCGCATCCAATGGCTAACGCTCCGTTCCTGCAATTTGTTCAGGTTGCTGCTGTGCTCTGCATCTACCAACATCACGGCGGGGAACCATGCTGTCTCGTGCCCTTACCAAAGGATTCACTTCGGCCTCGGATGCGCTCCCCCTACGAAGATTGCAGCGATACCGTTGGACTCTGTTTCAACTGGCGCACAGTCACATCGCCGGCAGCATCACGAGCCGTGCCGAATATAAGAAGCATCGACGACCGGCGCTACTTCAGTGGGCATGGAAGCGGCGCTGCGCATCCAATGGCTAACGCTCCGTTCCTGCAATTTGTTCAGGTTGCTGCTGTGCTCTGCATCTACCAACATCACGGCGGGGAACCATGCTGTCTCGTGCCCTTACCAAAGGATTCACTTCGGCCTCGGATGCGCTCCCCCTACGAAGATTGCAGCGATACCGTTGGACTCTGTTTCAACTGGCGCACAGTCACATCGCCGGCAGCATCACGAGCCGTGCCGAATATAAGAAGCATCGACGACCGGCGCTACTTCAGTGGGCATGGAAGCGGCGCTGCGCATCCAATGGCTAACGCTCCGTTCCTGCAATTTGTTCAGGTTGCTGCTGTGCTCTGCATCTACCAACATCACGGCGGGGAACCATGCTGTCTCGTGCCCTTACCAAAGGATTCACTTCGGCCTCGGATGCGCTCCCCCTACGAAGATTGCAGCGATACCGTTGGACTCTGTTTCAACTGGCGCACAGTCACATCGCCGGCAGCATCACGAGCCGTGCCGAATATAAGAAGCATCGACGACCGGCGCTACTTCAGTGGGCATGGAAGCGGCGCTGCGCATCCAATGGCTAACGCTCCGTTCCTGCAATTTGTTCAGGTTGCTGCTGTGCTCTGCATCTACCAACATCACGGCGGGGAACCATGCTGTCTCGTGCCCTTACCAAAGGATTCACTTCGGCCTCGGATGCGCTCCCCCTACGAAGATTGCAGCGATACCGTTGGACTCTGTTTCAACTGGCGCACAGTCACATCGCCGGCAGCATCACGAGCCGTGCCGAATATAAGAAGCATCGACGACCGGCGCTACTTCAGTGGGCATGGAAGCGGCGCTGCGCATCCAATGGCTAACGCTCCGTTCCTGCAATTTGTTCAGGTTGCTGCTGTGCTCTGCATCTACCAACATCACGGCGGGGAACCATGCTGTCTCGTGCCCTTACCAAAGGATTCACTTCGGCCTCGGATGCGCTCCCCCTACGAAGATTGCAGCGATACCGTTGGACTCTGTTTCAACTGGCGCACAGTCACATCGCCGGCAGCATCACGAGCCGTGCCGAATATAAGAAGCATCGACGACCGGCGCTACTTCAGTGGGCATGGAAGCGGCGCTGCGCATCCAATGGCTAACGCTCCGTTCCTGCAATTTGTTCAGGTTGCTGCTGTGCTCTGCATCTACCAACATCACGGCGGGGAACCATGCTGTCTCGTGCCCTTACCAAAGGATTCACTTCGGCCTCGGATGCGCTCCCCCTACGAAGATTGCAGCGATACCGTTGGACTCTGTTTCAACTGGCGCACAGTCACATCGCCGGCAGCATCACGAGCCGTGCCGAATATAAGAAGCATCGACGACCGGCGCTACTTCAGTGGGCATGGAAGCGGCGCTGCGCATCCAATGGCTAACGCTCCGTTCCTGCAATTTGTTCAGGTTGCTGCTGTGCTCTGCATCTACCAACATCACGGCGGGGAACCATGCTGTCTCGTGCCCTTACCAAAGGATTCACTTCGGCCTCGGATGCGCTCCCCCTACGAAGATTGCAGCGATACCGTTGGACTCTGTTTCAACTGGCGCACAGTCACATCGCCGGCAGCATCACGAGCCGTGCCGAATATAAGAAGCATCGACGACCGGCGCTACTTCAGTGGGCATGGAAGCGGCGCTGCGCATCCAATGGCTAACGCTCCGTTCCTGCAATTTGTTCAGGTTGCTGCTGTGCTCTGCATCTACCAACATCACGGCGGGGAACCATGCTGTCTCGTGCCCTTACCAAAGGATTCACTTCGGCCTCGGATGCGCTCCCCCTACGAATATTGCAGCGATACCGTTGGACTCTGTTTCAACTGGCGCACAGTCACATCGCCGGCAGCATCACGAGCCGTGCCGAATATAAGAAGCATCGACGACCGGCGCTACTTCAGTGGGCATGGAAGCGGCGCTGCGCATCCAATGGCTAACGCTCCGTTCCTGCAATTTGTTCAGGTTGCTGCTGTGCTCTGCATCTACCAACATCACGGCGGGGAACCATGCTGTCTCGTGCCCTTACCAAAGGATTCACTTCGGCCTCAGCGATACCGTTGGACTCTGTTTCAACTGGCGCACAGTCACATCGCCGGCAGCATCACGAGCCGTGCCGAATATAAGAAGCATCGACGACCGGCGCTACTTCAGTGGGCATGGAAGCGGCGCTGCGCATCCAATGGCTAACGCTCCGTTCCTGCAATTTGTTCAGGTTGCTGCTGTGCTCTGCATCTACCAACATCACGGCGGGGAACCATGCTGTCTCGTGCCCTTACCAAAGGATTCACTTCGGCCTCGGATGCGCTCCCCCTACGAAGATTGCAGCGATACCGTTGGACTCTGTTTCAACTGGCGCACAGTCACATCGCCGGCAGCATCACGAGCCGTGCCGAATATAAGAAGCATCGACGACCGGCGCTACTTCAGTGGGCATGGAAGCGGCGCTGCGCATCCAATGGCTAACGCTCCGTTCCTGCAATTTGTTCAGGTTGCTGCTGTGCTCTGCATCTACCAACATCACGGCGGGGAACCATGCTGTCTCGTGCCCTTACCAAAGGATTCACTTCGGCCTCGGATGCGCTCCCCCTACGAAGATTGCAGCGATACCGTTGGACTCTGTTTCAACTGGCGCACAGTCACATCGCCGGCAGCATCACGAGCCGTGCCGAATATAAGAAGCATCGACGACCGGCGCTACTTCAGTGGGCATGGAAGCGGCGCTGCGCATCCAATGGCTAACGCTCCGTTCCTGCAATTTGTTCAGGTTGCTGCTGTGCTCTGCATCTACCAACATCACGGCGGGGAACCATGCTGTCTCGTGCCCTTACCAAAGGATTCACTTCGGCCTCGGATGCGCTCCCCCTACGAAGATTGCAGCGATACCGTTGGACTCTGTTTCAACTGGCGCACAGTCACATCGCCGGCAGCATCACGAGCCGTGCCGAATATAAGAAGCATCGACGACCGGCGCTACTTCAGTGGGCATGGAAGCGGCGCTGCGCATCCAATGGCTAACGCTCCGTTCCTGCAATTTGTTCAGGTTGCTGCTGTGCTCTGCATCTACCAACATCACGGCGGGGAACCATGCTGTCTCGTGCCCTTACCAAAGGATTCACTTCGGCCTCGGATGCGCTCCCCCTACGAAGATTGCAGCGATACCGTTGGACTCTGTTTCAACTGGCGCACAGTCACATCGCCGGCAGCATCACGAGCCGTGCCGAATATAAGAAGCATCGACGACCGGCGCTACTTCAGTGGGCATGGAAGCGGCGCTGCGCATCCAATGGCTAACGCTCCGTTCCTGCAATTTGTTCAGGTTGCTGCTGTGCTCTGCATCTACCAACATCACGGCGGGGAACCATGCTGTCTCGTGCCCTTACCAAAGGATTCACTTCGGCCTCGGATGCGCTCCCCCTACGAAGATTGCAGCGATACCGTTGGACTCTGTTTCAACTGGCGCACAGTCACATCGCCGGCAGCATCACGAGCCGTGCCGAATATAAGAAGCATCGACGACCGGCGCTACTTCAGTGGGCATGGAAGCGGCGCTGCGCATCCAATGGCTAACGCTCCGTTCCTGCAATTTGTTCAGGTTGCTGCTGTGCTCTGCATCTACCAACATCACGGCGGGGAACCATGCTGTCTCGTGCCCTTACCAAAGGATTCACTTCGGCCTCGGATGCGCTCCCCCTACGAAGATTGCAGCGATACCGTTGGACTCTGTTTCAACTGGCGCACAGTCACATCGCCGGCAGCATCACGAGCCGTGCCGAATATAAGAAGCATCGACGACCGGCGCTACTTCAGTGGGCATGGAAGCGGCGCTGCGCATCCAATGGCTAACGCTCCGTTCCTGCAATTTGTTCAGGTTGCTGCTGTGCTCTGCATCTACCAACATCACGGCGGGGAACCATGCTGTCTCGTGCCCTTACCAAAGGATTCACTTCGGCCTCGGATGCGCTCCCCCTACGAAGATTGCAGCGATACCGTTGGACTCTGTTTCAACTGGCGCACAGTCACATCGCCGGCAGCATCACGAGCCGTGCCGAATATAAGAAGCATCGACGACCGGCGCTACTTCAGTGGGCATGGAAGCGGCGCTGCGCATCCAATGGCTAACGCTCCGTTCCTGCAATTTGTTCAGGTTGCTGCTGTGCTCTGCATCTACCAACATCACGGCGGGGAACCATGCTGTCTCGTGCCCTTACCAAAGGATTCACTTCGGCCTCGGATGCGCTCCCCCTACGAAGATTGCAGCGATACCGTTGGACTCTGTTTCAACTGGCGCACAGTCACATCGCCGGCAGCATCACGAGCCGTGCCGAATATAAGAAGCATCGACGACCGGCGCTACTTCAGCTTTTTTTTCCGAGAACTGAAGAAGATAAAGTTAGACACGGAAAAGGGCCCGTTGTACTAGAAATGTAACTGATTAAGGCGGATTTCTGGGCAAGTTGGTATTCCATTGCAAAACCGTTAAAAGCGCAAAACGTAAAACGAGGGACGACGAGAGGCACAGGGACACGCGCTTTTTTTTCCGAGAACTGAAGAAGATAAAGTTAGACACGGAAAAGGGCCCGTTGTACTAGAAATGTAACTGATTAGGGCGGATTTCTGGGCAAGTTGGTATTCCATTGCAAGACCGTTCAAAGCGCAAAACGTAAAACGAGGGACGACGAGAGGCACAGGGACACGCCCTTTTTTTTCCGAGAACTGAAGAAGATAAAGTTAGACACGGAAAAGGGCCCGTTGTACTAGAAATGTAACTGATTAAGGCGGATTTCTGGGCAAGTTGGTATTCCATTGCAAGACCGTTCAAAGCGCAAAACGTAAAACGAGGGACGACGAGAGGCACAGGGACACGCGCTTTTTTTCCGAGAACTGAAGAAGATAAAGTTAGACACGGAAAAGGGCCCGTTGTACTAGAAATGTAACTGATTAAGGCGGATTTCTGGGCAAGTTGGTATTCCATTGCAAGACCGTTCAAAGCGCAAAACGTAAAACGAGGGACGAGAAGAGGAACAGGGACACGCGCTTTTTTTTCCGAGAACTGAAGAAGATAAAGTTAGAAACGGAAAAGGGCCCGTTGTACTAGAAATGTAACTGATTAAGGCGGATTTCTGGGCAAGTTGGTATTCCATTGCAAGACCGTTCAAAGCGCAAAACGTAAAACGAGGGACGACGAGAGGCACAGGGACACGCGCTTTTTTTTTCCGAGAACTGAAGAAGATAAAGTTAGACACGGAAAAGGGCCCGTTGTACTAGAAATGTAACTGATTAGGGCGGATTTCTGGGCAAGTTGGTATTCCATTGCAAGACCGTTCAAAGCGCAAAACGGTAAACGAGAGGACGACGAGAGGCACAGGGACACGCGCTTTTTTTTCCGAGAACTGAAGAAGATAAATTAGACACGGAAAGGGCCCGTTGTACTAGAAATGTAACTGATAAGAGTGGATTTCGGGGCAAGTTGGTATTCCATTGCAAGACCTTCAAAGCGCAAAACGTAAAATGAGGGAGAACGAGAGGCACAGGGACACGCGCTTTTTTTTCCGAGAACTGAAGAAGATAAAGTTAGACACGAACAAGGGCCCGGTGTACTAGAAATGTAACTGATTAAGGCGGATTTCTTGGCAAGTGGTATTCCATTGCAAGACCGTTCAAAGCGCAAAACGTAAAACGAGGGACGCGAGAGGCACAGGGACACGCGCTTTTTTTCCGAGAACTGAAGACGATAAGTTAGACACGGAAAAAGGCCCGTTGTACTAGGAAATGTAACTGATTAAGGCGGATTTCTGGGCAAGTTGGTATTTCATTGCAAAGACCGTTCAAAGCGCAAAACGTAAAAACGAGGGACGACGAGAGGCACAGGGACACGCGCTTTTTTTTCCGAGGAACTGAAGAAGATAAAGTTAGACACGGAAAAAGGGCCCGTTGTACTAGAAATGTAACTGATTAAGGGCGGATTTCTGGGCAAGTTGGTATTCCATTGCAAGACCGTTCAAAGCGCAAAACGTAAAACGAGGGACGACGAGAGGCACAGGGACACGCGCTCGTCCCTGTGCCTCTCGTCGTCCCTCGTTTTACGTTTTGCGCTTTGAACGGTCCTGTTTCAAAGACTTACCACATTCTCCACTTTTCTTTCGGAGGTTTTCTTGACTCTCAACCCCTATTTCAGTCTTAATACAACCAACCCCCAGTTTTTCATTCTTATTCACTATATATATAAGTATATATATATATATATATATATATATATATATATATAATATATATATATATATATATATTAATATATATATATAATAATATATTATATATATATATATATATTATATATATATATATATATATATATAATAAATAAAAATATATAATATTGAGAGCCGTATTTATTAAAGTGCAAGGAAATTTTGCACGGTGTTCAAAAACTAGGAAGGGCAGGTTATGGGGGTGAATTCGCTACAAAGGCCATTCCTATTGTTTGCTGTATGAAAAAAATGAGGAAGAAAAAGTGAAGGTGCTTGTACGCGCAAGCGCAACTTGTTGCGGGCGAACACTGTGAGTGGAGGTGTGTGCATGGGGGAGCAGGTATCGCGGTTTCTTGACTGGGCTGAAAACAAACTTCTGATGTTGAACAAGCCTAGCAAAGCGGTTACAGAATATAAGTAATGACAGCTCTTGCTCTGATAGTATTGGCGATATGCTCACGTCGTAAGGTGTATTTGGAATGACAATTATGCCATCTTCCTGTAGAGGAACCCTGAGTAATATGCGATACAGACATGGGGTGGAATCAAGTGCCTATTATTTTTCAGTTCGTCGTTTCCGTTAAGTTAAGGTACGTAGCTACCGTTATATTTACCGTTTGGTTTCCATGGTAACTACCACACCTTTCACTATCGGAACTACGAAATGGGAAATTGCATTGACCCAAAGGCTATTTCGCATACTACTCAGGGTTCCGGTACGGGAAGATGGTTTAATTTTATTGGAAGGGGTGGAGCGGTTAGAGTGGACAGGCCTTAGAGAGAGACGTACGTCGCACGAGTTTGTTTTTAACCAATGTCATCACCATGTTCAACGTAGGTGACGTCGAGCTGTGGTTGCGTTCTGCTTTGATTATGACCGCCTTCTGGCCGGTTATTGTAAAGTCAAAGGCGTTACAGTGAATGAACCCTAAAGTTGCTGAATGTGAGGTCGATGCACGTTTCACGGATGATTGTGGGCTGCTTGTAATCACGGCTCGCCGAGACTCTCCGACGCACGCCCCTGCTGACGACGATGAAACGTCGAAGGCGCGTGAAGCGTGCTCGTCTCGTGAGGGCCCAGGAAGTCACCGGCCACACTCGCGCTCCAGGAACCCTTAAAGGGGACGCGTGCTCGTGTTATGCCTGCCCAGAAAGACATTGCAACACTGTCACTCCAGGATCCATTAAAGGGTAAGACACCGCCTCGCGTTAACCAAGCCGAGCGTGTTGCGTAGGGGTGCGGACGGCACAACAACAATGACAAGGGAGGACACAGCCCCGAACATAAGATGCTTCGCATCTAATAAATCGTTTAGCTACATTTTGACGCGGTACGAGTTGATTGATGGAATATAGTTGATGAGGGTTCCAAATGGCGTATGCGTATTCTAATTTAGACCTGAGGACGACTGACAGGCTAATATTGTTACATTTGTAGGGTCCTTGCGCAAATGGTTTTTTAAGATCCCGCGTGCTTTGTAAGCAGATGGAACGATGTAAGTAAATTGCAGCGCCCAAGTTAAATCGCTACAAAGAGTTACTCCGAGATATTTGTTGAAAGGAACTACTTCTTAATTGGTGGCAGCAACTTGGTGCGTGAAAGCAAGTGGACTTCTAGAGCGGTGGAATTATACGGTCCAACATTTATTAGTGTTTAGTTTCATTTGCCAAAGGTTGCGCCATGCTTGCACGCCTCGTAGATCAATCTGAAGGGACACTTTATGAGAATCATCGGTAATCTTACCACAAATTCCGCAGTCGCTTGGAAACATACGGAAGTTAGAAGATGCATGAATTGGTAGGTCTTTATCGTAAACCAGAAAGAGAAGTGGACTGAGGACAGGCACTTGAGGAACACCCTAGGTTGTGAGGTCTGTCAGAAACTATGCGGCACATAGTGTTAGAATGTGAAGGTATCCATCCAAATCTACATGAAGGGAATATTGGGCTTTCAGAAGCCCTAGGATTTAAGGGTATTAGAGAGGAAGTTAACTTCAAGGCTGTCGAGGGGACGAAAAGAAGGTTAGAATGCTGGTGGACGAAAAGCAGAGAGGGGAGTATTGCCTAGGACAGTTACCACCTGTAACAGGGAAAAGAAAGTATTTCGGGCCTAATAAGCTTTAGTGCCTGCCCTAAGCAGCGCTAGTATTAAACCAAGAGTGTAAAGCATGGTTATATTAGTCCTTTTTGGTAAGATGACATGTCATCACCCCGCTTCAAAGGGGAAACCAATAGGAATCATCATCATCATCAGGCCGCAGTTGGATGTTTGGTCGTTGACAGATACTGACTGTGCGCGGTTACTTAAGAAGTCTGCAAATCATGGTTATATATCGGCATTTAAATCTAACACTGCAAGTTTTATACGTAGGTGCTGTTGGGAAACTTTGTGAAAAGCTGTTTGCAAAATCAAGAAAGGGGGCGTCAGTTTGAAAGTTACAGTGAATGTGTATATGCAGGCCTTGAACAAATATAGCTATGAACGTTTCGCCCGAACAAACTTTAGTGAAGCCATGCTATGCAGATTGAACAAAAAAATAGTTTGTCTCAAGGAAGTTGATGATATGGGTGTAGATTATATGTTAAAAGAATTTTCACGGTACGGTGGGTAAAGATATGGGTCGATAATTTAAAGGGAATGTTTGTTTCCCGGTTTATAGACTGGAACGACCTTTCCGTGTTCCTACTCTGGGGAAGCATGCCTGGGATACCAACTGAGAAAGTAGTAGACACAGAACTGCTGCACATATATGTTTTATGTTTTCGTTACAGGAAACTTTATACCTCGACCCCCCAAGGGTTCTTTCGCGACCGTTGGTGTCAACAGAAAACTCCCGCAAACAAATGAAAGAACCTACTGGCACCGCCAGGAATCGAACCCGGAACTCATAGCGTAACAAAGCGATAGCCCGTTCACCTACCGATTTACCTGCGAGCCCGCGCGGAGACGGGGAAGACAGGTGGTGGGCTGACCAAGCACATGTACGAGTTTACCCCCAGCATCCTCGCTAAAAGCCACGTGATAGCGTCACGCGACCTTACGCGCCGCTCGGCGCTCCATCCAGGGCACGTCTAGCGGCCCTGTGCACGCCTTGCGCGTGTCCTATGAGTTATGCATATTACGACGCCGACCTCTACCCCAGTGCGCAACGAAAAGCGTGAAAAGCCATACGCACGACCCACCCTAAACCCCGCCACCTCTCTTTCGCAGCAGGATGGCTAGGGCCCCAAAAAGGCAGCTGGAACCCCTCACGCTTTGGCAGTGGAATTGCCGGGGCTACTCGAAGAAACAAGGCGCACTATGCAGTAATAAGCAATGCTCCCACAAAACCCGATATTATAACACTACAGGAGACAGAATCTACACCACACCAGGCAGGCTACGTCACCCACCTCTCTTGGAACCTTCCGCCTAGGGAAGCCACCCTTACGTCACGAACCATCACTGTCGTACAAACATCAAATTGATGGCTGCAGCATGAGCATGTACTCATAGGAAGTAGTACCTCGTGCCAGAGGCCAACCGAGTGTATATGTGCTCAACATGTACAGCCCGCCTAACCATCGCCGCGATACCTTCGAATACTTAATAATGAAAGCAGAGAGCGCGGTGGGCAGAAAACGGCCTGGTAATAGTCGGAGACTTTAATGCATGCGCATCCGGTGTGGGGCTACAAGTAGCCACGCCAAAGGGCAACAAGCTCCACACTACCATCCAGCAACACCGTCTGACAGTCCTCACTGACCCCAACATATCCAACTCGTATCGGGAACAGCATCACAAGAGATACCAGCCCAGACCTTACACTGATAAAAACGTTCCACACGCAGAGTGGCAAAATCTGGAAGATTCGCTGGGCAGTGATCACTATATTGTCCAGACTATCATTCCGACCGCTCCTTTACGTCGGACGCTCAAGTCGACGAAAATAACTGACTGGACCACCTTTCGCAAGCACAGAGCCCAAAGCGACACAACCGAGATAACCTCACTTGAGCGATGGATCGTGGACCCTGCACCACGATTGTAAATAAGCACCCGAAAGTGATCACCCTCACCACAGAAGCGCCTGCAGTGGATTCCCACCTCCCTCCATCTCTGGGAAGCACGCAAAGGCCTCCAACGAAGATGGAGGAAGCAGAAACATAACAGAAAGCTAAAATGCAGGATAGCAGAGATAAATCGGCAAGCAGCGGAGTACGCAGCCGAGCTCACGCGACAAAACTGGCGTCACCTCTGCGACGGCTTACAGGGAACGCTGGGCACAGCAAAGACATGAAAGCTCCTCCGCCACTTGCTAGACCCCACCCAGAGTAAGCTGGAAAGTCAGAAAGCAATCCAGCGCTTGCTACACTCTCATCCTGGCAGCGACGACGAGGTACTGGATAAGCTTAAAGACCAGTACATTGGCACAACTTTACCTTCCGTGACTCCTCGCACGTATCCCAACCCAGAGCTGGACAAGCCAATAACGACACAGGAGGTCTGGCAGGCACTTCAAGCCCTGACCCGCAACAGCACTCCGGGCAAAGACAAGGTCACTAACAAGCTACTTAGGAACCTCGACGACAGAAGCATCCAAGCCTTAACGGCGTACTTCAATGAGCACTGGGAACGGGGCACAGTACCAGCTGAATGGAAACACGCTGAAATGGTGCTTATTCCAAAGCCAGGCAAACCTACGAAGTTGGACACATTGCGCCCCATATCACTAACGTCGTGCGTAGGGAAGCTTTTTGAGCGTGTGATCCTCGCCCACCTTCAACCATACATAGAAGCCCAAGACATTTATCCGCACACAATGTTCGGATTCTGGCCTCACCTATCAACCCATGACATCCTCCTTCAACTAAAGGAAGACGTCTTGGCGCACATTTCTCCTCACTCCAGCAGGGCTATCCTCGCTCTTGATTTGAAAGGAGCATTCGACAATGTGAGCCACGACGCCATCCTCGAAAACCTAAGTGACACGAACTGTGGAAAACGAATGTTCCAATATATCCAGGCATTCCTCACCGATCGCACGGCGACTGTGGGCATCGGACCACTACGAATCGGACCTTCAAAACCATGCCCAACAAAGGAACGCCACAAGGAGCGGTGCTTTCTCCAACATTATTTAACATAGCTATGATGAAGCTGCCACAACAACTTAACACCATCCCGGGGATTAAACATGCACTGTATGCAGATGACATCACAATTTGGACTACTGGTGGGTCAGAAGGCGACATGCAGGATGCGCTCCAGAAAGCTGCTGACGCAGTCCAACAGTACGCCAGTGTGCGCGGCCTTCAGTGCTCCCCGGAGAAGTCCGAGCTCATCATTCTGAGGCGCAAGCCACGTGGCAAGCCACTGGAACAAACCACAATACAAGTAAAGCTCCAAGGTAGCGACATCCCCGTAGTCCCAACCATCCGCATACTGGGACTTTACATCCAGCAAGACGGAGGAGGAACGCTAACCATCCAGCGCATCAACCACACTACATCGCAGATCATGCGTATGGTGAGTCGAGTAACAAACCGGCACAAGGGTATGAAGGAGGATGATGTCATTAAGTTGGTGCAAGCACTGGTTGTCAGCCGCGTGGTGTACTCTACGCCTTACCTCCCGCTGAAACCGAGGGAAATGGACCAACTTGACATACTACTGCGGAAGGCGTACAAGCAAGCACTAGGCCTCCCTCCTCACACCGCCACTAGTAAGCTGGAAGCGCTCGGGGTGCACAACAAGGTGCGGGAGATAATTTATGCCCACCTTGTCAGCCAACTAGAGCGGCTAAGGCAAACGTCGACTGGTCGCACGGTGCTGAGGCAACTAGGCTACCAGATAGCGGACGCCAGCCACCCTCGACCGGAAACTGTGCCGCAGGACATCCGTACGCTGATCAGGGTTGCTCCGCTCCCACGAAACATGCACCCTGAGCATCACGTACAGCGCAGACAAGCGCGAGTACAATTCCTACTAAGGAAGTACTCTGCCCACCCCCGTGTGCCATTCACGCATGCGGCCCACTATGCAACCCATCCAGCCACAGCAGTAAGCGTCATCGACGGCTCAGGCGATGTCGTTTGCACTGCGACCGTACAAACCAAAAACATCGTTGAAGCCGAAGAAAACGACCATCGCACTGGCAATAACGTCTGCAACTTCGAATAAACCGCTTCACGTAATTACGGGCTGCCAACAGGCATGCAGGAACTACGGCAACGGTCGCATCTCAACATCCGCCCTCCGATTACTAAAAAGCACAAGGATACCCTGAACCCTACCATACTGATATGGACACCAGGTCACGCAGGGCTCGACGGAAACGAGCGAGCACACGCTACAGCCCGAGAATGCACCCTCCAGGCACCGCACCAGTCGCTCCGTGACCCAGAGCCTGTCCAGCAGCAGTTCCGTGCACTTCTGCAACACCACCGCCTTGCCAGATGTGCCTACCCACCACCGCACCAGAAGCTTACCAGAGAAGAGGCTGTAGCCTGGCGGCAACTACAGACCAACACATACCCCCACCTTAGCTTCCTGCACATCATACACCCCACAATATATACACCAACATGCCCACACTGCAGCGAACATGCAACACTGTACCACACCACGTGGGCTTGCCAGAACACACCAGCAGCCCCCATTATTCGCACCCCCACCCTCGAGCAGTGGGAGGCCGCGCTGTGCAGTTCGGACCCTGAGGACCAGCGACAGTTGGTGGACCGGGCACGCAGGACCGCAGCCGCCGCAGGTGCCCTGGACTGAGGGCTTCTCCCGCTTTCAAGCGCAAATCTGTTGAATAAATGTTTTTACCACCACCACCACCACCACAAAATATAAAGGAACCGCTCACCAACGAACGATGTTTCACTTCTGGTACGCCAGTGTGCTAAAGCCTGTGGCCTCCAGCGTTCCAGTAAAAAATCACAGCTCCTTTTTGTCCGCCCTCACGCTGAACGACACATCAAGGAACACATTCAAATACTCCTTGATGGCCAGGCTATCACTGCGAGCCCACTCATCAAGATCCTGGGCTTTTATCTCCAGGCCAACACCAAGAGCGACGTATTGTCGCAGCGCCTCAAACGCAGCATCAATCAAATCATACACTTGATCATGCGAGTTGCCACAAAGAAGCAAGGCCTCAAGAAATCCGATACCTTTTCTATTAATTCCAGATTTTTTTCTTTCGAGAATCACTTACGTATACCCCCTATTTTTCTCGGCAAGGAGTACATAAAGGTGCTTCATATAATGATTAGAAAGGCGGTTGAGCAGGGCATTGTTCTTCCCCTGAGTGCATCCATAGAGAGGCTGCCTAGCACGGGGCTCCACAACACTGTGGAAGAGCTGATAGAGGGCCATCTTTCTAACGAGAAGCTCCAGATGAGCAGAACTGCGGTGGGTTGCCGGATCCGTTACCAGACTGGCTGGGCAGCACAGAATGTCACCACGATTGTACGACCGCACTCTTGGTAAAAAGAACTAAAGATGCTCCCTTTGTTTAAAAATATGAACCTCTCACACGACGAGGGTCACCGGCAAGCATGCGCTCAAGCGCTGAACACCACCCTCTGTAGGGATCATGAACGTATCTACACTGACGCCTCCCAACATTGAGGGTAGTAGTACGCCATCATCATGGCTACCTCCAGAACCAACCTTCTTGCGTGTGCCTCACTCAAGACCCAATACATGATGGCTGCAGAAGAGGAAGCCATCGCCTTGGATCTCACTCAAAGAGGGGTTCGGAAGGTAGTAACCGATTGCTCCTTGTCTGACAACGAGACACAATCTCTCCTATGCTTTTCACAGCATGTTTACAAGAAGTATTCAGAACGTTGGATTGGGAACAGGTGGGAGTAAGGGTTAATGAAGAATACCTCAGTAACCTCAGATTTGCTGATGACGTTGCCTTGCTAAGTAATTCGGGGGACGAATTGCAAAGCATGCTTTCCGCACTGGGCGAACCGAGTAGAACCGTGGGCCTGAAAATTAATATGCAGAAAACTAAAGTAATGATCAATAACCTCGGGACAGCACAGCAGTTTGAGATAGGTGGCGAGGCAGTGGAAGTGGTAATCGAATATATCTACTTAGGCCAAGTTGTGACCCCAAATCCCAACCATGAGGCAGAGATAAATAGAAGGATCAGAATGGGGTGGGGTGCGTATGGCTGACATTCTCAGATAATGAATAGCAGCCTACCATTGTCGCTGAAAAAGAAAGTGTATGACAACTGCATCTTACCGGTACTCACCTACGGGGCAGAAACTTGGAGGCTCACTAAGAGGGTTCAACTTAAATTGAGAACGACTCAGCGGGCAATGGAGCGGAAAATGATAGGTGTAACATTAAGGGACAAGAAGAGAGCGGAGTGGGTCAGGGAGCAAACTGGCTGTTAAAGGACATATTAGTAGAAATTAAGAAGAAGAAATGGACGTGGGCAGGGCATGTAATGCGAAGGCAAGATAACCGCTGGTCATTAAGGGTAACAGAGTGGATCCCTAGAGAAGGCAAGCGTTGCAGGGGGCGGCAGAAAGTTAGATGGGCAGATGAGATCAAGAAGTTTGCGAGGATAAATTGGTCACAGTTGGCACAGGACCGAGGCAATTGGAGAATAATGGGAGAGGCATTTCCCTGCAGTGGGCGTAGATAGGCTGGTGATGATGATGATGAACCGATTGCTAACAAGCCTAACGGAATTACCAGTCGGGTTGGGTGTCCCGACGCGCACTGCATGTGGTAAAAACCCACTCCACGAACGGTATCACTCAGCTCATCTGGACACCCGTTCCGGCTTCCAAGCAGAGCGAGGAATACGCCCAGCAAACAGCCTGCGCTTTGGGCCCCCGTGCTATAGAGCTGCACGAGGACAGTCACACGCTTGTTTCGTTCAGGGACGTAACCCAACATTATCGCCTTAAGTGACAGGCCCTACATTTGCCTTACCCTGACCTTTCCAGAGAAAAACAAACTACCCTAGGCCACGTACAATCCGGCGCCTTCCCCCACCCGACGCCTTTTTATTTAATGCGCCCGAATCGCCATGACTCTTAATGTAAATATTGCTCAGATGTAGGAACACTCCGCCACATATTCAGGGTGTGCGACTTTAGCCCTGAGAACCGTCCTCTGTTTCCGTCAACTACCACACAAGAAAAATGGGAGATGCTATCCAGCCCCTGTCTGCCTACTTAGCTTGAGTTGGTGGACCGAACACAGGCGGCGCGGACTGCACATGGGCTCCAATGAAGAAATAACCACTCCCCAGTGCTCACTGTGGGCCGTTCAGAAATCTGAATAGAAGCACTTCCTCCACCACCTTCATCTCCTCAGACTGCGTCTTCTTCTTCTTCTAGTCCTCCTATACCGTCTTGGCCACCGATCTTGTGGCCTTCGTCCGCGGCGGCAGAGATGGAGGAGTGAGATCGCCCAACACCGGGTTTGAGCTTCCTTTACTTTTATAAAAAAAGGTATCCACTAATGTGCAACACCAATACAATTCAACTAACCACCGTTCATGCATCATCATTGATTTAACCTTACCAACAATGTTTTTTGAAGTAATAAAGGGTGTGGTAAGTGCATTTCACTTCCTTCTGGTTTCAGTAACTGTAGAGCGACGTGACTAAATTTTTAGGGACGTCGCAGGGGTAATCGTTGTGGGTGCCGTTTACAGCTTTGCTTTCCCGCCGCATTCACAGGGTGGGTTAGCGCAATTTTGTTTAGTAATTTTAACTAATGTCACCTTCACGAGCGGCCAATGACAGTTCGATATTGTCCATTAGGCATAAAATCCCCATTGAAAAAGTGTTATTGGCGACGTAGTTTCAAAGTTTGCATGGGGAATAAAGAAATGTCAGTTCAGTTTCATGTGTACAAACTGACGCAAAGACGGCATTTAACACGTGGGCACAATCGGCGTTGGTCAGGGCATCACCTGCCTCATTCGATAGAGAAATAGTGCGCATGTCCTCGGGGTTTAGGACTTACCAGAAATTCTTTCCGGGTTGTTCTTGAGCATATTTTGTATTTCGGACTGAGTGCATGGCATGGCGTATGGCTTCCATGTAAGCATTTTCGGCGGTTTTGTATTTATTCCATGCATCATTGGTGTAACGGGAGTGAGCTGCTTGGAAGAGACCTTTTTTTGTTTTCTACTCGTCTCAGTGCTTTATTGAACGAGGGTTGTGCGGAATAGGAGCGGTTGTTAACTTGGGAAGTGCGTTTGCCATCTAGTTCGTTAAGCATGTCCCTCAAAATTAGCCAATTTTCGCTTACTTTATGATAAGGAAGGGCACTTTTAAAGATGGGGTAAAACCACGTCAGTTCTTGATTATTTTCTTCATAGTGGCCGTTGTCATACAAGCGAATAGATTTTCAACTGTCGGAGCCTCAAAAATGTTTAATTACAAAGTACACGGGAATGACTTAATGGCCATTTATTTCGGTGAGGTAAGCAATGGTTGTCACTCGCTTGGGATTAGCTATTAGGACAAGGTCTAGAACATTTTGGCAGTTCCAAGTTTTTTTACCGGTGACACGGATTTGTTCTGTTAGCACGCGGGATGAATAATTTTTTAACGTACCTTAAGAAACTCGTTCGATTGCCTTGATGTAGCATCTGGTTCAGGGTGGCTTGACCAATCGATTTTAGGAAAATAAACCTCTTTGGGCTTAATTTGTATTTCAGGCAAAAGAATGTTTTCTCTGTGTCCTCAAACTTCGCGGTCCCATAATCCCAAAACCAAAATGTAAAGCTCGAAGGGCAAGGATAAATTGATTTAATAATGAGTCAAATATTTAGGATATCGGGCAAAAAACGTTACGTTGACAAGACGGATAAATCTTGCATATTTTGCAAAAGGTTACGAATACACGAACTTAAGAAATACAATTTATGGGGCACGTAGTTGTAGATTTACAAGCTTTGAAATAGAACTCCAACCGTCCTTGTGTTCAGCCTGAATGGCGCAATTTTGTATTTACCTTAGCTTCTGCTTCCCTCTAGGAAGCAGTTCCGCTAAAATAAAACAAAAGTGAAATCAATCGCAATAGGCATAATTAAAAAAAAACAATGCCCTAAAAACTAGCAGTTTGGGTTTCATTCTCCTATGCGCTAGAACTACTTTTCTATGTTGAAAGCAATTGACACCACCGCGGCCGCAAAGGGTTTAAAGATACAAATATAATTACATGCATTACAGGATGTTTTTCGGTATTTCACTAAGGATGTTATTCAGCTTGAAAGAGAAGTTTGGGGTACTTTTAGGGGCCTCTAGCAGACACTTAGTAAAACAGAATGAGTTGCGGCATGGAATTTAAGCTAGGCGATTTCAAGGTGCAATAAAATGTTTACACGTGTACAGTATATATTCCGAACACAATATATCTGCGGCTGTTTTGTAAGTGGGGAGGGGAAATCCCCCCGCCCCCCACAGAAACCATCGATTTCGGAAATAAAAGTCAGCAAGTTTGTTTCCGAAATCGACAGAAAACAGTGACGAACGACTGCTTCATTACAATAAACTCATCAAATTGCAAATCTTGTTCCAGTGCCCGTAATTTCTATGACGAGTCGGTAAATACCTAGGTGTACATTTTGATGGGGATCTTTCGCAGAACACAAACATGGCTCACATATGTAAAAAGCTTACAACTATTGCCTGTATGCTGTACAACTTAAAAGTGTTTCTGCCTTTCTCTGTTCGAAAAACACTAGCTGAAAGTTTGTGTTATAGTGTTCTTCGATATGGCATGTGGTGTTTTTTCAACTGCTCCGCTACCTGGAAAAAGAGAGTTAACAGTATCTTGAACAATTACCCAAGAGTGCTCTTTATAAGTCACACGTGCCGGATTCAGACAATGTATTTAAGGCAAGTGGTTTACATTCATTCGATATATTGTTTAAGCAAATCGTATGGGTAAAATATTTCTGGTGTACGGATTACCGTACTCCCTATGTTAAACCTATACCTCTGCGGCCCATATCTCGATGTATGACACCAAGTCTCCGTACCCATTACGGACTGGCTGCGCGGCCGCAATATGTTCCTGCTATCTTCAACGAATTGCCTCACGAATTATATTCAGATACCATAAAGGCCCCGAAGGGCATAAATTGTTCTCTTTAACAACGCGGAAACACTTGTGTGATGCTATGCTGGCATTAAAATTATGCTGAAGTACGTATGTCTATGCGGGGATTGGTAGCTATTTCTTTTTTCCCTAATTGTTTTCTTTTGATGAGGAAAATGCCACCCATGTAGCTGAAACCCTTGTTGATTTATTGTATCGCTGTTTGTCTGTTCCTCTTCGTCTCTCCTGTTCGTCAGTTGTGGTTTGCTTTCCTTTTTCGTTCCTCCCTTTATTTTTAATTCACTCTTTTTCTCTTTTTTCTTCTTCTCTTTTTCCCTCTTTTTTTTGCTTGTCCTTTTTTACTTTGCTATTCATTTACCACAGTTGATGAGTTTTTTCTACAGAAATTAATTCCGTTGCTGCCGGACGACGCCGCACAAGCCCACCTGTAGGCTTTGGCGGCCCCATTTCGCTTCTGCATGTTCTCCTTGATAATAAAGAATGGGTAATTATATTATTATTATTATCCCGCAAGTTGGACTCAAAGGCCCTCGTCCTGACACCGACACCATTTCTGGGGGAAACTCTCTTGCAGGTTCTTTTATCAAGGATTCAGGGACGACTAGGACTTGCCACAGTGGCGCTTGAAAGGGTGAAAGGGCTCGACACCCGGCCACGAACAGATACCAAGCGACAGCAGGCGGCGGGCAGCAGGGTGGTGTCGACGCTCAGGAAGCAGCGGTCGAGGAACCGCGCACGCCGTGGATTCGTGCACCTGCCGCGGGACACGACTCGGAAGAACCGGACAGGGACAGCAGAATCACAGGGCGTCAGGTAGATCTCTCGAGAGCTGGGGTGCGACAAACCCGCCGCGCTCTCGACCTCTGGCCTGGACATGGCTCTCCAGGCCAGAGCCATGTCCAGGCCGCCACACTCCGCCACACGTTCTGCTCTGTTCTCCGCTAGCCTCCCTCGCTCTTCAGCTGTGGTCGCCTCTCATTGGTCCACGTCCTCCGCTCTTGTGAGTTGCCACCTCTTTTTATTCAACACGGAAGGGTGAGGGCACTCCCTTCACCGTCATGTGCCCGCCCTTGCGCCGAAACTAGCGTGTCACCTCACAGCATCTTTGAATGGATTCGCTCAAAGCCAGATGACGAAGCAAGCGGCGAAAATTGTAACACATTGAAATTTTTATCACCTTGACGCGTTAGCGATGCCATGATATTATGGACTAAGATTTCGGCGTCCGGCTACAGACTCTCGGGATGTGCTGTAATACGCATCAGAAAAGTTGGTTTTAAGATTGGCAACAACATGTTCCGGTGCTTGGTGGTTACGATAGTCGGTTAATAACAATCAATTAGAGTGAATGGGGTGAAGCATCTTCCAAAATTTCAATAAAGCACTGCACAATACGTTTACCTGTGTGGCTGAAAAGAAGATTCTTAAGCTTTCTGGTATTGCCCTTACTTTGACTGTGTGGCAGTAAAAGAGACTGTTAAGCTTTCTCGTATTGCCCTTGTCACAATTTGTCAATCGCGTGACATTCAGCCTAAGCGCCTTGGCTCCCTTATTTTGACCGACAGCGTTCATATTTCTTCTCGTTACTGACAGGTTAGAAAAAGTTCTCAAACGAGGAACCTGGTGATTATCCTTCAATAAAAATAGTTTAGACATACTTGTGAATTATCGAATAATAGCAATGTCTTTCAACGAAGCGCTTCAAAAATTAGCGAGAAATCAGTCTTACGATTCTTTTAGTTTGTTATTTAAAGCTTCATTGTTTACTTTACTAAAACCGCAATACAGTGAAATCTCGATATAACGAACTTCAGGGGACCGCGGAAAATTGCTCGTTATTCTGAAAGGTCGTTGTAGCGAAAATCGCAACATTTAAGACAACAAATAACATTTCAATGCCTAAAATGACCTAAGTGTAGAGCTGTGCATCCTTGAAGTTATTTTTCAGAAAAAAATGCGCAAGTCATCATGAAACAATGTACGTTTATTCAATGTATTTGGTAATTTTCTTCTGGTGCGTGCAACCCAAGATTCCTAGCACGAAGCACTCCAACTCTTCCATATTCCTGTGTGCCAGGCTCCGTGGCCGCGCGGTTTTCCCCGGAAATGTCTGATTTTAGTACGCTGTCCAGCACATCCGCAGTCGTCACGTGCTGGTCGCAGTCTTCGAGTTCTGCCGCGGCACCCTCAGAGGCATCGTCGTTCACGCCGTCCTCGCTGCCTTCTTCATCCTGAACGCTCATGCTCTGAATATTGTCCTCTGTGGTCAGTTCCGCTGATGTCCATGAAGATCCAGCAAGCAACCCGAGCAGCGGCGGAACGTAGAAAAACTCGAGGTGGGGCGCGAATAGCGCGGCCGCGGCTTTCTGGACGGAGGAGGCCACCCATGCTTCATTTTTTCTCTTCTCCTCACCTTATTTTTTATCGCTCTCGCATCGGCTCGCGCATTCCGAGGAGCAAGTTGCAAGACGTCCTCTTCTGCGCTGCGCTGTGCGGTGTCGTCTGCTAGCATGCGGCTCCGGTTGCAGCGATTGTTTAACGGAAATCTTAGAATCTCCGGCATTGAAAATATGAGTTCGTAGTACTGAGGCGTTATTAACATGTCACGGAACTAAATAAAATGGTCGTTATTTTGAAAAGTTCGCTATTCTGAAGTACGTAGTAGTGAAATAATTTTACATTAAAACTATAAGTAGTCGGGGTGGGATTTCTTAAATGCTCGTTAATCTGAAAAGTTTGTTAATGTGGTGTTCGTTGTACCGAGATTTGACTGTATTTATTCCTTTTTATTCGACAACTTGTGTTTACCTAAGGCGGGTGCTACTTTCTAAATTTTGGCTCGGTTAAGTTGGATTAGGTGATATGCCATTGTACGCAAAGGTCTTTAAGGACGAGTATGCTTGTGGCATAAATCAATTGTCATATTGACTCGGAAACAAGATCCGCAATGCCGACGCGCGAACAAAATTGTTTTCAATGTTACATTTTGATATTATGGTCATGTCTCATCTGGTAATCACAGAAAAATAAACCCGCCGAGCAGTATTGCGTACACAGGAATTTCATATAGATACTACATTTGCTGCATTGAAAATTATGCTTCGAATACAAGTTGAGCGTCAAGGGAGCTGAACCCAGTGCCAGTTAGTATCTACCACTAACCAAAGAAGATGGGAATTCATGCTTTTTTAGAACAACACGTCAGGACGAAGGAATATTACGACGGTTAGTTTAGTCTCATGATAAGTCTAAAGGAATCAAAAGCTAGGGAGAAAGGGAGGTGTTCCCTATGAGGAATGGGAGACCGAATTGCGTTTTTGCTAAAATTATAAAATGATGTCAAGAGTTTTAATCAAAAACCAAATACGTCGCGCTTAGGCAGAAGCCTCCATCCGAGTGCTCAAGCAGAACACTCTGTATGAAAGCTCCACTGTATATTCGCTTTAATATTTTTGCAAAAACCTTAACCTAAAGATTTGTGAAGTGGTGGTGTTTTCAGGCGAACGGAGTTTGGGGTCTGCCCAGTGTGTTCATAACTGACCATAATATTGATTCCGAAGTCCAGAAATGTGTTACACAAATACGGCGGCGTTTTTGAACGCCTGTATTGTTAGGGAAGAAGGTTAAATGTTTGCTTTTAAGCGGAAGTTGGATTTCACTGCAGCGAGAGATTCTAAGATATCCGACTCGTTCAATTATTACGAGGACCCATAAATTTTACAATAGTTTATATTTCTACAGAGGGAGAGAGCATATATTTTTGCATGCCTGTATGTACCTTGACAATTATAATTTACTGCATCCCTGCGTTTTACCCAGCCAAAATAACATAATTTTATTCATAGCCGACAAATAAAATTTTATGTGAAAAGGTAGCCTTTTAATCACTTACCGTATAAAACCCCTGAAGTTAAAAAAATAAACAATGTAAGTAAAATATGTAACAACGCATTAAAATTAACAAATAATGTTGCGGTAAGTCTGAAAACCATCAAACCGATGTGGTACATTGCAAATAACCAGCA
Organism: Haemaphysalis longicornis; assembly: GCA_013339765.2. Classification (NCBI taxonomy): domain Eukaryota; kingdom Metazoa; phylum Arthropoda; class Arachnida; order Ixodida; family Ixodidae; genus Haemaphysalis; species Haemaphysalis longicornis. The sequence continues at coordinate 103,701,082 of CM023449.1, forward strand.
GCGTAAAGAGCGTGTTTGCATTTGTAGTGCATTTGCATCCCTTTTAAATATTTTTGTGTAGTGTGTTTTAAATATAGAAACCATTCACACAAGCGTCGACATATTGACAGTTTACTGACATTTTTCCAACTGCACCACTGCACTGCGGAATAGCTCATGCATAAGACCCGTCAGTCAGTAATTCTTCATTTGTAAAAAAAAACTTTCAGCTTTTTGCACAAATCGTGATGTAGCAGGAGAAAAATTTCCGGGTATTTTTTATTATTACCCTGAGCCTGCCTTCAGAATATTGTCAGAAGTTGAAGAACAAGATACCAGTGTTTCATTGCGCCATTGGCCCAGCACACACTACGACGATGCTAGCTAGGTGGTAAACGGTGCGTGGTCTTATTCGCCGGATATTTTTTATTCCACCATTTGTCCACAGGGCATCAGAGGAGTTTCAGGATAAACAAAAAGTAAAGTGACGGGGGGAAACCGGCTTCCTGTATAACAAAATGATTTATAGGCCAGGCTAAGCAAGAAAGTGCCACATCTGCTAATAAAGAGTACTATGCAGGTCAGTGTTTACATCGGGCGGACGGCTAAGGGGTGTAGTCGGGCTACAATTTGCGTGTGCTCTTTCATGTTACTGTACCGTGAAAATGAAAGGACATAACACGGTGTCAGGCGGTCAAGGACACAATGGTCAGGTGAATGTAGGTGCAGTGGCAATCTGCTGCTTGCGGTGTGTGTGATCACCATGCAGTGTACGATCCCTAGAATGGGATGCATGCCCTGTTTTTCGCCAGCCAATTGTTAGAAGACGAAGGCGCAATAGTGTGGGTCGTGCGCTCGCGTGCCAGTCTGATTCAGCAATCTTCGCGGAAATACAAAAAAACACCGCAAAAAGAGCGCTCAAACAAATGAACAAGCGGCTCCGTACGCCTTGTCTTTAGGCACGGAAAGCTGTATACTGCTTTGTGACGGCCTGCAGGGAATGTTATCCACCAGAAAGACCTGCTTTCTCCTCCGTCACCTGATCGAACCTCTAACCAGAAAGGTGGAAACAAATCGCCATATGATCGCACAATCAATTCATACCAAGGAGACTCGAACAAAGCTCCTCTTACACAGGAAAAGCTTAATAATTGCCTCGACAAACTATTCCAAGTATTCGAACTCCGGGCTGTAATTGCCGAAAACAAGCGCAACAGCACTCCAGGACCCAACCACACCATATACAAGCTATTACACAACCTTGACGACGAGGCTCTCAAGACCTTGTTAAAGTATATTTCCGACTTTTGAACTTAAGGCAAGATCCGACAGCAGTGGAAAACAGCAGATATAACATTTATTCCAAAGCCAGGAAAACCCCCGCACATTGATAATTTGCCGCCAATATCCCCCACATCGTGCGTGGCAAACATGATGGAAAGGGTTGCACTCAACCGTATGCATGTATGAAACGAATACCTGTAGGAAACCAGCAAATGCCAGGCACTATGTTTGGATTTCGAAAGCATCTAGAAATCCAGGATCTGCTGATTTAGCTGAAAGAATAAATCCTCACCACCGCCATTGAACACTCCCCGCGAGCAGTACTACCTCAAAGGGGCTTTCATTACGTGTCGCACCAGGCAATTCGGCGGAACATTAACAAAGAGAATGCGCAAACTGAACATAAACATTATAGAGTTTCTTTCAGACCACACAGCCACAGTCAAAATCAGGGATATTACCTCAGAACCCATCAGTCTCGGAAGAAAAGGTACACCCCAAGGTTCAGTCCTCTCCAGGCTCCTACTTAACATCATGCTCCTTGGTGTCCCAGCAAAGCTAGTAAGTATTCGAAATTTAAACCATGCCCTCTACGCAGATAATAGAACGATTGGGACTGGCACTGATCAAGTCGGGAGACTTCAAGACTGCCTGCAGCACGCAGCCGAAGCTGTAAAGCCGTACGCTAAGAAAAGTGGACTGGAGTGTTCCCTACATAACTCAGAACTCTGCCGTCCGCGTAGTCACACTAAAACGTTCAATGGCTGCATTCAAATCAATTTAAACGGACACACAATTAGCCCGCAGCTCAATCAGGGTACAGGGACTATTTGGACAAGCTTACGCAAACAGGGACGTAATGCTCCGGCGTTACACCAGAACGACCAACCAAGTTATGCATATTAATCGTAGAGTCACAAATAGACATGGGGGCATGAAAGAAGACGATACCATCCGTCTCTTCCACGCGTTTGTTCTATCGAGACTGACATACGCAGTGCCCTACATGACTCTGACCAAAACAGATTGGGAAAAAGTTAACACCCTCATCCGTAAGGCCCAGAACCTGCCCTTGGAATTCCCATGAGCGCATCAACCGATAGGCTCCTTTGCATGGGTCTGTATAACATGGTGGACGGCTCATATACAGCCATCTCTCCACCCAAACTGCACGGCATACAACCACAAAAACCCGTCAACAACTTTTTAACCGAATCAAATGGAGCTCACCATGCGTGAAGCCAAACAAGCAGTTTCCTGGACTCCGGAATACCAGAAAACGACCGGGCCCACCAACTAGCGTGCGCTTTACATGTATCCGCGCTGTCAAAACCACCCGAGCGATTTTCAAACTGGTCAGCCGACTACGTGGAGACGCACAATCAGAGACTAGATAACGGCATCTTTTGCGGCATCTTTTAACGCATCTTTTGCCGAGCAGCACTGACGCAGCTTTCTATTCCTCAACTTCTTCGCAAGGCTGCTACCCGCCCGCAGCAAGTTACACTCCGGCGGGTACAGACTGGCACCCTCCTAATCCCTACCTTTTGCAGCGCTTCCGAACCAAGTTAACCAGCCGTTCCCCCGACCAGCCCAACACTGGAATGTGCAGCTCATTTAGAACCCGGGCTGACCTGGAATACCTCCTGTGGTTCTGGCCGCTGTACTCAGATCGCAGAGCTTGGGCCCTGGCCTCACTCCCGAGTGAGATAAGGCCGAACTCCCTTCAAAGCTGGGCTTCACCACCTTCGTGTACAACTGCAGCGGTGGCCAATGACATTTGGCGGTGGGTACATCAATTTATAGATGATGCAGAAGCTTCTGCCTTCGGTTCCCAGCTCGGACACAGCCTGTCACGACCGATGCTAGTGATCAACTACGGAACGTTTACCTCTTTTTTCTTTCACAGCAGCCTTATATTGGCTTCAAAACAGGCCATAAACGTGTTCAACAACAACGCCTATGCGGCCGGTAGCCAGTCATTAGAGGACGAATGCACCGCAAAGGCAACGCTTCCAGATGACACGCTGCAGAAAAGTGGCAGCGGCGTAGGAAGTCAATAGCAGCTACGTCTGTTTGATGGTCAAAATGCAATTTTATAACTTGTCTGTGAACAGGATATTAGAACTTTCGTATCCTGTAGAGCTAATAATGGTTTTAGTTTTCATGTTACCGAGCTATCAGTACTGCCCTGATCTGATGGTACAAGACATCCTTGGTGTTGAGGATGATAACAAGAGTCCTGGTGCAGAGCTGTGTGAGACAGGGTAAGAAAAAAATAAACCTAGAGATGCCGCGCTTATCATTTCGTGAAGAGGACACTTGCTTTCTTTCCTTCGCTGTTCATTCTCTTTGAACTGATTGAATCTCATGAGGAGTACAGTGCACAAGTTATTCTGGACAAGCGTGAGGAATTTGCCGTTTTCCTGATGAAGCTTAAGTACTGTTTTCCAGTGCAAGTCCTTGCATATCGTTTATCTGTTTCCGAATCCACTGTCGCTATAATTCTTGACAAATGGCTGCAAGCCGATTTCTGGCGTTTTATTCACAATTAGGACTGCCTAGACAGCAGAATCAAAAAACAATGCCACAGGCGTTCTTGGAATCTTTTGGTCCAAATGTCGCCGTCATAATACAGTGTTCTGATATTAAAATTGAGAGGCCGGTATTTCTCGTGGAAAGGAGTGAGACATACTACAACTAACAGGTCAGGAATACCTCAAAGGATCACATTGGGATGTACTTACAGGGAATCCTACCTTTTTTTTAGAAGGCTGGGGCGGCAGGACCACGGTTAGGCACATAACTGAACGCTGCAGCATTGCAGGAGAATTTACCAAAGTGATGTTGTCGCTTCAGATAGAGGCTTTGATATAGCTGATACTTGTAAGGCTCAAGTGGGCTAAACTGCATATTCCGGTCTTCACTAAGGGCAAAAGGCAGCTCTCTGCTTTGAAAGCCGAAACCTTTAGACGGCTTGGGAATATACAAATTTACTTAGAACAGGTGATTGCTCCTGTATATAACGAGTACACCATCAATGAAGGCTTTGCAGACAATTGACTATGTTGCATGGAGGACTCGACAGAGGCTCTTGCCTCTGGGTAAACTCGTGGTGGTATGCTATGCCCTCACAAACATGCACCCACCTAAAGTACAAGTGAACTGGCAAGCGTCCACATATTTTTTTTAATCTGGAGAGAACCAGCTCTACACAAGTATTGTGCTGACAGCCAGCTCTACATAAATGATGTGCTGCTGCCTAATTTAGGGTACTTTATTCAGTGCCTCCACTAGAATGGATCCGCTTCGCAATGAGGTTCTCCACAATGCCACCTGTACATGAATAAAATGTTGCCGCATGCATGCCACCAGATTAGCCTGCGAGAAAAAAGCTCTTGTTTAAGTGAAGCTATAAGGGGTTGTATAACTGCAGAAATGAGCTTTGCATGACGACAATTCAGTTTTTTGATACAATAGTTAAAGCTGTAAACATAAGGCATGCAATTCCTTTCACAGGGAACCAGCCAAGATGGCTTTACGGAAAATAATTATGCCCTAGTACAAATTTTGCAACTGGCAAAAAGATATCAGGCAACCTCTTCTTCTCAACAAACACACAGTGCATCCTTCAAGAAACACCGTGTTCGCTTTGTTTTAAAAAAGAGCTCGTTCTACTTACGATGCGTTGCAGCTCATAAGCACAATCTTATGTTCATAATTTGACATTTCTTTTTCATTATGGGTTGAAATGGCAATCTGATGGTGTTTGAAATACCAAACGCATGTTGAAATTTATTCTATGCTTGTTTTAGGACTTCTCTCGCTGTGTGTTCCCATTTAAATTTTTTCCTTTGTTCTGTTGTTTTTATATTCATCAAACGTCTACACAAAAAAGCTGAGAGGGAACCTTACTTTTTAGAGAACTGCCGGCTTTAAAAATAACGAAGTCAAAGCATAAAACAAGCTGTCCTAGTAATTATAAGTCTTGTCGAATCAACAATTGCTGTATGCAAATAGATAACTTAATGGGTTTTTTTATTGAACTGGGTAAATTTGAGCTAAGGCGATAGTTTTTAGCCGATTTAATGGTGCTTCGTCCATATAACGTAGGGAGAAAAATGCTTGCCTGGTTTGCTTAAATATTTTTGGTGGCAGTACGGTGCAAGCGGAATACTTGAAGTACATCCTATATTGAATTCTTTGTTAGCATATATTTATTTATTTATTTATTTATTTATTTATTGCACCCTCAAGGCCCGGGTAGGGCGTTACAGAGGGGAGTGGGTGTTATGACTGCATATAAGGTACAGGAGAAAAAAATGCAACAGCAGAATGAATGATTACACGACTGAAAAGGCAATACGTGCGCAGAAGTGTACAGAGCACCATGGGGCCAAAACAAACAACAACAAGAAAAGAAAGATAGGACACTGGTTGCAAAGGCATAAAAAAAAGACATGCACATGCGCAGAAATGTACAATTTTCAAGGCGATATTGATAGGCTAACAATAAAAATAGGCACACGCGTAATAGAATGAATACCGTATTCAGGCGTAGAGACATGTTGTAGGGGCAAAACAATAACAAAAAACACACTAAGCAGCCAGGTGAACAATATACAGCCTAAATGGCATGGCCAATGCACACAAAGATGGTTGAAGCAGTTTACACAGAGAAGTGAGCGGATAAGGCCGATTTAAACAATTTATTATCAGGTATGGACACTAGTTGTTCGGGAAGATGGTTCCAATCTCTTATCGTGCGAGGAAAAAAAGTGTGATGAAAGGTGTTGGTGACGAATGTGAATGGTCTGATCTTGTGGCGATGATCAAGGCGTCGGGAAATGTAGGAAGGACTGGATAGGAAGGTATCGCGTAAAGTGGGATGATAGTAAATTTTATGAAGCAAACAGGAGCGCATCAGTTGGCGTCGTAGCGAGAGATCTGGTAATAGTAAAGTAGATTTCATTTTGGAAACGCTTGCAGTACGGTGATAATTACTTAAAATGAAACTCGCCGAGCGATTTTGTATCGCTTCAACTGTGTTTGTTAGTAAAATAATACCGGGGTCCCAGATAGCGGCGGCGTACTCTAATTGTGGTCTAATTAATGTTTTGTAAAGGAGTAGTTTTAAAAATGAAGGTATGTTGCGAAAGTTCCTTCTTAGGTAGCCAAGTGTTCGGTTGGCGTTAGCAGTTATGTAGTTAGTGTGCTGTTCCCAAGATAGGTTGCTTGATATATGAACGCCCAAATATTTATATGAATTCACTGATTGCAGTAGGGTATTTTGAATATTGTAATTAAAATTAGGAGAGCTCTTCCGGGATACGTACATTACTTTGCATTTGTTAATGTTGAGGGTCATTGGCCAATCTTTGCACCATCTGGTGATGGTATCAAGGTCATTCTGAAGTAAATTAGAGTCATTATTATTCGAGACTTCACGGTATATAACAAAGTCATCGGCGCAAAGAATAATTGAAGAGTGAAGCTTAGCGGGTAAGTCGTGTATGTAGATTAGAAATAAGAGTGGGCCGATCACGGAACCTTGCGGAACACCTGATAGTACTTTGGACATAGGCGAATGAGATTGGTTAACTGTAACAAATTGCGATCGATTGGTTAAGAAATTGCGCAGCCAAGTAAGGACGTTGGGATCTAGATTAAGTGTACTTAATTTGAACAACAAAATGTTATGCGACACCCTGTCAAATGCCTTAGAGAAGTCTAGGAATATACAATCAGCGGTTGAACCGCGGTCCAAAATGCTATGTACAGAGTGTGTGAAGGAAGCCAGTTGGGTTTCACAACAATAGTGTTTGCGGAAACCATGCTGAGATGGATGAAAAAATGAATTAGAATCAAGATGAGCTACAATTTGAGATTATATGATGTGCTCGAGGATTTTGCAAGGAATGCTGGTTAGAGAAAATGGGGCGATAGTTGCTAAGTAGTTGTTCATCACCAGATTTGTAAATGGGCCCCACCTTCCCTACTTTCCAGTCATCCGGAATTTCAGCGGTTCTAAAAGACTGTTCGAATATTTTCGACAAAATTACAGCTGAGTACACTTTAGCATTTTTTACAAACTTGGAATTTATATTGTCGATACCCGAGGCTGAGGAAAGTTTCAAGAGTCAAAAATTTTACCAATACCAATGGGATCAATCAAAATTTTAGGCATAGGTAGAAATGATGCGTCTTTGAGTGACGGGTGTGCAACTAGTGAAACGTTTGGAAAAGACCCAGCAAAATAGTCGTTGAATGCGGAGGCAGTCTGCTTGCCGTACAGCAGCTCACCAGCACTCGATTTAAGAACTATTGTGTCGGCTTCAGGGCCAGTTATCACTTTCCAAAATTGCCGTGGGTTATTGCAGAGCAGAGAAGGAAGGGTTACGTTATTAAAATTGTCTTTTGATTTACGCAATGCCTGAATGTAAGAGGAATTAGCTACGCAATATACTTGCCATCGTTGTGGTTGGCTAGAACGTTTGGCACTGCGTTATAAACGCTTTTTCTGATTAGCTAGTCGCTGGAGGGATTTGTCGTACCATTGTGATCGTTTTGCTGCAGTTGATTTAAGTGGGATGTGCCTATTTGTTAATTCTGTAATTTGTTCCTTGAATAAGTTCCAGTTTTCTTGGATTGATCGTGTTTTAAAGTTTTCTAGAAAGTTATCAACAAAACATGATAGGGCCAAAATTATTGCTTCGTAGTCTGGCCTTGAATAGTCTCGAATATATTTAGCTTTCTTTTTAGGACGCAACGTAGGGAAGGGTAAATCAAATTGAATTATTTGGTGGTCACTGAAACCAGGTAGGACCGACAACGATGTAATGGTGCTGGGGCAAGTAGCTAGGACTAGATCTAGAGTATTTGCTGTGTTGGCCGCTATTGTGGTCGGCTGCGTTACCACCTGGCTAAGATTAAACGTGCAACAAAGTTCTACAAATGATTTCGGTTCAGCTACTACAGTGACTGCGCAAGTACCGTCCGCTGTCCAAGTGATGTTAGAGAAGTTAAAGTCACCCAGAAGCATTATAGGACAGTTAGGGTAACGTACCACTACCAGGTTCACTACGTCATGTAGATTAATAATGAATGAGCTGTCACTAGAAGGCGCACGGTAGCAAGCGCCGATAACAACTTTCTTGATCCCAATTGCTAGTGATACCCATGAAATATCTAGATCGCTCGGGACGCCAATACTACAAGATTCAATTTCAGAATTTACCGCAATCAGTACCCCGCCCCCAGATCTGTAGTCTCGGTCCAGAATTTCGGAATCTCGTATTTTGTTGACAGCCAAGTTTCTGTTAGTACAATGATGTCAGCTGAACATAAATCAATGAATGAACTCTGCTCTTCGCGTTTTTTTGAACGCTACGGATATTAGTGTAGACGACGGATAGCCTTTTGCCTAATCCACTTCCCCTCAAAGATTGCTAACAGGTTGGGTTAATTAGACTTAGGCGAAGGGGTGGAAACGTGGGGGGATCTTGGCTGGTTGACGCAGCATTGTTAGACGTATATGATTGAAAGGAAGTTTCTACGACAGTCTTATTGGTGTGATCGTACATGTAGCACTTTCCGTTTAACTGTAATTTGTTGTACTTCAGTTGCGATGAACCAGCTTGGCCTTTTGCATATTCCAAAAGATTTTACCTCGCGATTCTGGTAGCAGGACCGAAGTCCTCGCTTACGGAAATGTCACTGTTTTTTTTAAATCTACACGGTTAGCCAAAATTTGAGATTTTGTTTTGTATGAACAGAATTTAACTATTATTGGTCGGTCACGATCGTGAGTCGCACATCCAAGGCGGTGCGCGCGCACAATAGAATCGGTGCTTAAATTAATGCCTAAAGACTGGGACACTAATGCAAGTATCTTTTGCTCGGCATCGTGAAATGATTCTTGTGGCGACTCTGAAATGCCGTAGAAAATAACTTATCCCGACGAGCCCTATCCTCGGCATCATTTAGACGCGAATGCAGCGTTTGGCACTCTTGCTGTAAGGAATTTACAGTCTGCTGTGCTGTTTGCAACGCGGCCTGCAAGCCATCGATCTCCGCTGTTTTTTCTTCAAGATTTATTAGGCGGTTGCCAATGTCAGCAAGTTTCTGATCTATGTTGTCTTGTTTCTGAGATAAATCGGCGATGGACGTTTTTAAGATATCCTGGACGTTCTGGAGGTCAATAGTTCTGGCCTGTAAGTCGCGGAGCAGTTTTGCTATCTCATACATGTCCGTTGTTTGCGAGCCGGAGCGGGTATCGGGACCAGGGTTCTCCTCGACATCCCCGGCCATTACCAAAAGCTGTCGTGTGAAAGCCGCACAATCTCAAAGAACATGTAGCAACACTTTTGGGCACGAAAACAGCAGCAGGGTACGATCACTAGTCTTTTTACTATAAAGGGATGGGAGGTAACTAACCGGCAGAGCGAAGTAGCAGATGTGATTAGCCACCTGCATGGTGATGCTGCTTCCGTGCCCACTAAACCAGGAGGTTCCCAGGCGGTCCTTTAGGTACCCGGTGTTGCTTGACGTCACCGATGACGTGGTTGAATCGGCTGTAGGCATATCACGATAGGTGTCGAGGGGAGGGCCGTTGGGCATGTCTTCGATGCGGCACGTGTGCTGATCGATCCAAGATAGCTGTAGGCGCGGTGACAAGTTGTGGCTGGATGCCGTGATCTTGGCAGGAAATCCAGGGCAGAATCTGCAGAGCGAAGTAGGCAGATGGGATTAGCCACCTGCATGGTGATGCTGTTTCCGTGCCCACTAAACCAGGATGCTCCCAGGCGGTCCTTTAAGTACCCGGTGTTGCTTGACGTCACCGATGACGTGGATGCATCGGCTGTAGGCATATCACGATAGGTGTCGAGGGGAGCGCCGCTGGGCATGTCTTCGATGCTGCACGTGTGCTGATCAATCCATGATAGTTGTGGCGCGGCGACAAGTTGTGGCTGGATGCCGTGATCTTGGCAGGAAATCCAGGGCAGAATCTGCAGAGCGATGTAGCAGAATGGATTAGCCACCTGCATGGTGAGGCTGTTTCCGTGCACACTCAATTGAAGGCACTATGGGAGGCGTACAGTGATACAGCTGGAAACTTCATAGGCGATGTTTTAATATGATAGAGTTTCCGGTTACGTGCCGTTATTTGAGCAGAAAACCTTCCCAGTGGCATACGCGCCTGCCCTGACGTGTTGTTACTCTTGGAGGAACAAGTCATCATCATCATCATCACCAGCCTATCTACGCCCACTGCAGGGCAAAGGCCTCTCCCATTATTCTCCAATTACCTCGGTCCTGTGCCAACAGTGACCAATTTATCCCCGCAAACTTCTTGATCTCATCTGCCCATCTACCTTTCTGCCGCCCCCTGCAACGCTTGCCCTCTCTAGGGATCCACTCTGTTACCCTTAATGACCAGCGGTTATCTTGCCTTCGCATAACATGTCCTGCCCACGTCCATTTCTTCTTCTTAATTTCTACTGATTTGTCTTTAACACCAGTTTGCTCCCTGACCCACTCCGCTCTCTTCTTGTCCCTTAATGTTACACCTATCATTTTCCGCTCCATTGCCCGCTGAGTTGTTCTCAATTTAAGTTGAACCCCTTAGTGAGCCTCCAAGTTTCTGCCCCGTAGGTGAGTACCGGTAAGATGCAGCTGTCATACACTTTCTTCTTGAGCGACAATGGTAGGCTGCTATTCATTATCTGAGAATGTCTGCCATGAGCACCCCACCCCATTCTGATCCTTCTAATTATCTCTGCCTCATGGTTGGAATTTGGGGTCACAACTTGGCCTAAGTAGATATATTCGCCCACCACTTCCACTGCCTCGCCACCTATCTCAAACTGCTGTGCTGTCCCGAGGTTATTGATCATTGCTTCAGTTTTCTGCATATTAATTTTCAGGCCCACTGTTCTACTCTGTTCGCCCAGTGCGGAAAGCATGCTTTGCAATTTGTCTCCCGAGTTACTTAGCAAGGCAACGTCATCAGCAAACCTGAGGTTACTGAGGTATTCTTCATTAAACCTTACTCCCACCTGTTCCCAATCACGTTCTGAATACTTCTTGTAAGCATGCTGTGAATAACATTGGAGAGATTGTGTCTCCTTGTCTGACACCCTTCCTTATAGGTATTTTACTGCTCTCCCTATGGAGGATGATGGTAGCTGTAGACCCATTGTAGATATCCTCTAGTATTCTTACATAATGCCCATCTACCCCCTAGTTCCGTAATGCCTGAATGACTGCTAGGGTTTCGACCGAGTCAAATTCTTTCTCATAATCTATGAAGGCTATATATAGGGGTTCATTATACTCAGCGCACTTCTCTATCACCTCAGGAGGAACAAGTAAAACGGCTCAATTGGAGCCATTGTCTTTGCTTGCTGAACAGCATTGGGAGAACCCTTTCATTTTCTTTGGAAACCACTTGATCCGCGGGCAACTGCAATTGCACTAGCTATACTTCCACTATGGGCCATCGCATGCAAGCATCTTCCCTTCCTCCGGGCCTTGGCAGTAGCACAACTCGTTGGCACCGCCGATAGGCTTTCTTCATGTGATTTTCCTAAAGTACTGAGCGAAACGTTCGGGCGGGATTACTCGAGTTAAAAACACAAAGCTACTGGCAGAAGACTGAAAGAATTCATAGTCTTTTCCTACTCTTGCTATGTGCACTGACGTTGGAGTCCAGAAAACAAAATCACAGTAGGACACACTCCACACTGGCATCTCAGGTTGCACTTGAATAAAATAAACATGCTGTCGCTTCAAACGCAGGCAGTTATCAATTTGTTCTCAGCAGAAGTTAGGGTCCTTCACACCTTCTAGTGTCGTACTCTTACAGAGGGAATTGGGGCACTTCACTTCCATGATGCTCATACGACAACACGTACAAGAGACTCGACTGTCCAGACTTTGGGTTATGTGCGGAAGGATCGCACTAAAACAAACGGGTGTATTTTGATATTACAAGTCAATGTAGTTATTCCTTATCTCTTCAGCCTAGCTTGCGATTGCAGCAGCTTGATGCTGCAATCCCTGTGCATTAGAGAATGTGTGTTGCTGTTGTAGCTAGATTACACAAGGTGTGCAGCTCAGGATAGCAGACTTTTAGCAGGCGTATTGGTAGTTCAATCTGATTTGTGAAAAACACGTTTTGTGACTGAAACAGTAGTTAAGGCTTTACGATATGCATATCACTTTGCACAGTTTTAGTTCCGCCGTGTGCACTGCTCAACGCTATTTACCATCGCTTCGCTGATGAAATGCCCGGTCACAGTTTTTTAGGCATGGCTGATAAGTACAGGCATGTATTCACTGTGTGCTTGTGGGCTTGTCAAATCGGAAAGGGTAAGTGGTTCATCTCTGCATGATGGCTCAAACGTGGCAGTGTACATTCAATGCAACATCAAGAGTGTAGGTGTAACGCCAGCATCTACAATTTAACAGTGAACTGCCTGCAGCTCTTTCTGTGTCGGAGGTGGCAGAAATGGTAGTGCTTGCAATAGGCCTCCAAGAAGGTACTCGCCAGCTGACTCCAGGTTTGTATTGTCCATGTTCTGCTTCTTATTCGTTGACGATGAAAAGTCAATGTTTTTATTTCTTTCACTGCCAGCGGTGTAGCTTTGCGAAGGAAGCCTCATATTCTTTTTGTCTGTGCACGCTTCGGTGTCGCTTTCTCGTAATGCCGTCTCCATAGATAATAAGTTGGTACCATAGTGAGAGCAATCTTGACCAGCAGCGAGCCACGAAGTCATGTGCAGTGACGATGGCACCGTCATGCTCAGCAATAACCAAAATGTTTAGGGAGGCCTCGTTTAGTCGTTGTGAAAAGGTGCCCTTAGAAAAGTGACCAGTAATTATGTCCTTAGCAGCCAATCCACCTCCTTTGTAAAATGACGCTGATCTGAGAATTGCCACTGCGATTCCGGCCGCTGCGACTGCATGTCGCGCGGAACTAAATGAAGAAACATAATATTAGCTGGAAAAGTTGCTGTCGGGGAATAATTATTGTCGGTCTGCCTCGTCAGCCAGAGCACTGATAATGTTACCACCTAATGGAGCATGCACGTTACCCCGCGTTTTCGGGCATTTCAGGCGATGGGAGTGCGGGGACTGGGCATGCAGCGTAGCCCCGGTGCAGTATCTGTATGCAAACACTCAACTATAAATTACTTTGTCAAGTGAGGGTTGCCGCACATGAAAATATTTATTCTGCGGCTCTAAGCTAATGCCGACCGCTTTATTCTTAAGCACCCTGCACACGAACTCAAACTACATACACAAATCACGCCTGCCGTTTGAAACATACCGACTGGAGATTCTGGTGCCTGCTGCGGCGGCACGTGTATGAACACCTGTAGAATATTGTGGTCATGTAGCTCGGCGCACTCGGCGCACGTTAGCTCGGCACACTCGCACTTGGAGATTAAGTTAGGCAACCACTCCCAGCTCACAACGCAAACACGCTTTGATGGCACCCGCATGGCAGTAACACTTTACTCGCACCCACTGGTGAAATCATTTTGGGGCTCAAGTGACTTTTATTCCTTCCTATCCTCATAGGACGCACATCTAGATGATAGCCCCAGATAATTGATTATGTCAACGTGCGAAGTTTGTGGTAGTTAGCCGGCATCAGAAGCAGAATACGCCCTCATGCGCAAATAGTAGACAACTCCGCCGCCTGCACATTTCAACCTTGGAAGTGTACCAAGCCCGCTTAGGCTCCACAAGCTCATCAAAATACGTGGAGCAAAAATTATGCCGGGCGCGCGTGTAATAAAAAAGCGAACTTACTGGGCATAAAACCTAGCCCAAGCAGTGCAGATTCAGCGCCGTGACATAGCGGACATCCATCGAAAGCGGACGGTGTGGCGTCACATAAATAATATGTATTTGTTTATTTATTTATTTGGAATACCCTAAAGGCCCAAAAGGGCATTACATAGGGGGGGATGCAATTCAAACAACGCAACTCAACACATATGAATACAAACTACTTACGGCAGTCAGACACATATCTGTGTAAAAGGTTCAATTCACAAAAACAAATTAGAGAAAGAGAGAGAGTAAGATGGCAATTAACATCTTCAGTTCATGACACCACTGAACCAGGCACTCGCGGGGGTCAGTTTTAGAGAAAATTCACTGTTCAAAACAACACCATCACCACCAACAACAAAAAAACAAAGCAAAGAAATCAAAGGGCTGACAAAAGTGACGTTTGTACATCTAATAGCTGTGAAAATATCTTATATTTTTAAAAACGCACCCAACGCGGATTGGAAAGCAGAAGTGGTAGTGAGAGAGATAATATTTTGAGGAAGAACGTTCCACTCCTGTATAGCCAACACCAGAGGGGAGTTTTGATGTTTTTTTGTCCTGGAAAATATGGGAGCAACTTTGCATGTATGGTCATTGCGGGTGGACACATAAGGGGCGGGAAGAATCTGAGTTGTTGAAAAAGATGAACTGCAATAGTAGAGAGAATGAAAAAGGGACAACCGGAAAAATTTTCGGCGCGTGCTCAGATCCGGAAGGTTAAGTGACTGTTTTAATGCCGAAACGCTTTGATAAGGAGAGTAGGTGCGCAAAATGAAACGGGCCGCCTTATTTTGGATGGATTCGATAAAATCTGTAAGGGACGTGGTGTGAGGGTGCCAAATAACTGAGGCGTAGTCGAGTGTAGCTCGGATAATGGAAATGTGCGCGCGAAGCCTTGTGTCACTATTAGCTAGATATAAACGGCGCTTAAGAAAACTAAGCTTTTTCAGTGCCTTATTAGTGATATGTTCTATGTGCATATTCCAGTTTAAATCGGATGTGAAAATAACACCGAGGTATGTGAAAACAGGGCTTCGTTCAATTATGCTACTGCGCAGCGTATATATGTTAGACGGAGGGTTTAACAGGGAAGAAAAAGTCATGAGTTTGGTTTTTTGTGCATTTATTTCCATTTTCCATACGCGACACCATTCCGCGAGGGTATTCAAATCTTTTTGCAGAATCGCTACATCACCCGCAGTGCAGATTTGTCTATAAATCACACAGTCATCGGCGAACAGCCGTATTGTTGAATTAATACTATTGGCTATGTCATTAATATATATAAGAAATAATAAGGGGCCCAACACCGATCCTTGCGGAACCCCTGATATAACTGGACAGGAATTAGATAGGTTATCATTTATACGTACTGACTGAGTACGACCGAATAGAAACTCACTAATCCATTGGCTGGTTTTTTTTATCTTACTTGAGTCTGTTTATTTTCCTAATTAGCCGTTTATGGGGTACACGATCGAATGCTTTAGACAGGTCGATAAATATTGCGTCGATGTAAAGTGATCTGTGCAAAGAATGGTGCAAATCTGTGGTTAGTTCGAACAACTGCGTTTGGCAGGAGTGCTTGTACCTGAAACCATGCTGATTTTCGAAACGCCTATTATTTGCATTAAGGTGGCACATTAAGTGAGAGTCAAATTATATGCTCTAGAAGTTACAACAAACTGATGTGAGTGATATCGGGCGGTAATTGCTTGGACAGGATGGCTCACCAGATTTAAATATGGGTACAACATGACCAAACTTCCAATCATCAGGAAGGCAGCCGGTATCCAGTGATTGCTGAAATATTAAGGACAACAAGAACGATGATACATGGGAAGTTAGTTTCAGCAGTTTTGTACTGATACCATCCGGTCCAGGACTGGAGTTTAGAGGGAGCCTGTCAATAGCGCGGAGTACAGCTGCAACAGTGACGGTTATAGGCTCGCTTGTGTGCGTTATTGTGCAACTAGAAACTGTGCAGGGCCCATCAAGTGGTGGTTCTTCGACAAAAACGTCACTAAATGTTTTGTTCAGAATATCAGGACATAATTCATTGGGCACAGTGAGACCATTTGAATCCTTCAGAGTAACTACACCATCGACATCTTTCGGGTTAATTGTACGCCAAAACTTTTTGGGGTCAGATTTCAACAAATTAGGCAGCGTATCATTAAAATATTAACTTTTTGCTTCTTGGATTGTTCTTTCTGATTCACGAGCTAATTCTTTATATCTTTTCCAAGCATCGCCATTGTTGCTTTGAGAGGCCTTTTTATATGCTCTTTTCTTTTTGTTTATGCACTGCTTTACCTTCTTTGTGAACCAGGGAGCACTAGCTTTTGATTTGAAGGAAATCTCTTTTATACACGTATTTTCAACCTTCTTAAGGAAGTCACGGAAGATTACCCAATTTTCATTAGTTGTGCGAGAGTCAAAATCGTTTTCAAAGGAGGCGGAAAAATCAGTTAACATGCAGTTCATTTTCTCGCGATCGACCTTGTTATAATTGAGTATAACGTTTAAGCTTTGTTTTCTTATTAGGAAGAGGAAGTGGGTGTAAACAATGTATCACTCTATGGTCGCTAATCTCATCAATAACACGTGTGACAGCATTATCGGGACTGTTCGTTAGAAGTAAGTCGAGGATGCGTTCGCCTCGCGTCGGTTCTTTTACCAGCTGGATTAAGTGAAATAATCTTAGCGCGTGAAGAAAGCGAGACACCTCTGGTCGGGCAGGTGTTGATAGTGAAGGTGGTGTGGTCCAGTTTATGGTGGGGTAGTTGAAATCGCCGCCTAGCAACAGCAGACACTGAGGGAATTTATTGTAAATCATTTCAAGTACGTCGGTCAGGTGATCTACAAAGTCTGTATTACACGTGCTGCCCTCGAACTGGGTTCTAACGCACAGTAATTCAAGGGGGGAATCAATTTTTACAAGTGAAGGTTGATAAACAGCTCTTATTGCTATCAAAACACCACCCCCTCGGGAAGTTCTATCTTTACGGAAAGCTGCAAAGTAACCTGGGAGCAATATTTCACTATTGTGTATGTCATCTCTGAGCCAAGTTTCGGTTCCTAGTATAATATCAGCAGAACAAGTGTGTGTAATTGACAGCAAAGTATCAACTTCATTTATAATGCTGCGAAAGTTTGCGTTAAGAACAGATAGGGTATGCACTGTGCTTTTAGCCGGTTCAATTCGGTCCTTTTGTCATTGTGGACTACGAAATTTTGGCTCGTCTGCTTGGACAACACGTGCGGAAACAGTGTCATAGTAGTACATGTGCCCTTTAAGTTTGAGTTGGTATAGCGTATGGAATAGCGGTCATCCTTTCCTTTGTTTTGCTTAGCGAAGTCGCGCAGCATTTTGCGTGCATACTGTATTTTGGGAGAGAAATCTTCCTCGAGCCATACTTTCGGTTCAACATCTTTAAGCTGATCCGAATTTCGCAGGATTGTGTCTTTCGTCTTAAAATTGAGGAACTTAATGATTAACGGGCGTGTGAAATCAGAACGGGGCTCCCCGATTCGGTGCGCCCGTTCGGTGTCCCCAGGTTGCAAGGTTATCTTTACGTGAGTGGAACAGAAATCGTTACTAACTTTTCGCTGGCCTCATAGTCCTCCTTCTCGACTTCCGCTAAGCTTTTCATTAGTAGGTTATTTCGGCGTGAACGGTGATTCAAATCATCCACCATTTCTTCCAGGTCTCCATTCGTGCGTGATAAAGTCATTTTAACTTCTTCCAGGCAATTATTAACAGCGTTTACACCAGTGCCGATTTCTGGTACGATTGGTAGGTTTTTTTCAACAGCGCAGACTCGGGTCCTAATATCGGCAACATCTGTCTTGATTTCTTGAAAAATGATTGCAGTGGCCTCAAATTCCTTTTTGCTGGTTTTCATGAATTCCCTGAGAAGCGCACATACGTCATCTATCTTGGGACCAGGATTGGCCTCGATGTCCCCAGAACCGAGCAAAAGCAGCGCGAAGCAAATTGACAGTGCCAGAGAGGATTTTGGGCAGAGAACGCAAAGTAAGGCGGCCCCTGCAGAACAGCGCTCAGCAAGAGCAGTCTTGACCCTGCCACTACTACTGAAGGCATCAATACGGATCCTATACGTAACTAATTCGATCCCCATGGCTCAATAAACCACACAAATGTCA
The DNA here is from genome assembly GCA_013339765.2 of Haemaphysalis longicornis. Taxonomy (NCBI): domain Eukaryota; kingdom Metazoa; phylum Arthropoda; class Arachnida; order Ixodida; family Ixodidae; genus Haemaphysalis; species Haemaphysalis longicornis. The sequence continues at coordinate 103,719,364 of CM023449.1, forward strand.
AGCGGATAACAACAAAAATGGGGATCAGCAGCGACGGCAAAGATTTAGAAAACAAACAAGGGTTCAAACGGTATGACATACCTATAACAAAGCATGAAGGCGTTTAGCTCGTGTTGTGCGTGACCGCAAATCCCAGAGGGTCCGAGCCGAGCAAGTCCTTTTATGCATGGGCGGTGGCGCTGAACTCGGAAAATCGCGTCACATGCGCAATAGGTTCCGCTTCCAGGAGTGCGATGACAGTCGATCAACACGTGGACCAAGGGCCTATCTTGATAGTCAGCAGCAACGCACGAGCAGCAGGCAACGGCGATGGCGAAGATCTATAACAAAGCATGAAGGCGTTTAGCTCGTGTTGTGCGTGACCACAAATGTATACGTCCATCAGTACCTGTACCACAAAAAAGTATATTGGTTTATCAGCGTGTATGACAAAAAAGTAACTTTGTTTTAGGCTGAAGATTTATATATTATATAAGGGTTACAAGAAAGAACCAGATATGCCACGTCGCAAAATAAACTCTATTATTCAGATTGGAAGGGCAAACATGAACGCGGACTCACTGGTAGTGGTAACAGAGGTAGGGAAGCATCAATACTAGAGGTTACACCTTTTTACATATTCAGCAGTTTCGCAAGGAGAATACTATGGTGTATGCAGTCAAAAGCTTTCTAGTAATCACCGAAAACAGCCAGAACTGTATTTCTCTTTTGGAAGCTGTGCGAATAAATCGTTTTTTTTGTGAGAGAATGGCAATTTCACCAGAAAATGCTTTTCAAAACGCATATTACGAACCGGTGAAGATACTATGGTGCCTCACAAAGCTCAATAAGCGGGGCGTACATTGCCCTCTCAAGAACTTTAGAAAATACTGGAAGCAGAAAAATCAGTGGACAGTTTACCATACCAGTCCTGCGACTTTTAAACACTGGAGTCTCTTTGGCACCTTGCGTTTTTTTTGGAAGCGTTCCCAGTACAAGGCAGAAGTTAACTACATGAGCTAGTTGTGCAACTAGCACATCGAACCATATTTATTAGGCGATACCTTGAAATCATGTCCGTAACAACCATTACTTGGTTGTAGATTTCGAAAAGTGGCTTTGATTTTTAGCTCACACCGACCAGAGAAACACAGTAGAAATACTGCACTAACCTGTTTGAGGAAAATTTTTAGACTTAGAACTAGGGTGTTCGCCACAAGAGACTGAATAGTTTGACGCATTTTCCAACTGGCAAAATGAGACTTCGTCTTCATTTAAAACAAACGTATCTGGTTTGTTGTAAAATAAGGGAATAAGCTTTGTTGTAACTGTTGACTTCCTTAAATAGTTCTGTCTGTATCCAATTTCTCCAACTGACAATGTCTTATGGTTTCGAAAATAATATTGACCGCACTACATGTGTCAATCATCGTTCAGAAAGAATATAACCACTGTGTATTACGAATTTACCGATGAGCTACATAATGTCTGGGGTTTCTTGTTTAATATAGGTTTACAATGGCATTTCTTGCTGTATTGCCATAATGTGGGCAAAGAAATTGTTCGCGACGAAATATAAATACTGCCGGTTTTGCGAACTTCAGCTTATTAATGGCTAAATCCAGTTGGACTGATGTATAGCATAAACTGAACCTTCGAAGGCATATAGCATATTTCTAGAAAACATAATTTCCTTACTACAACCTAGCCTTCCCTCTTAAAATTTTGAGAAAGCCTAGGATAGCCGAGGAAATGTGGGTGACGTCGGAGATATTCAATAAAATCACAAAAAACCAACGTTTTTCTCTTGTACAGATACAAGAAATTAAGACAATGTAGTTGAGTTTCACGGATTTCTTAATAAATTAAATGCGGACCTGAAAATCCTGGTATACATTTTACCGAAATCAGTTTTGTTCAGTTATAGACCACCGTATTCTATTCGGGCCGATTTCTCTCATCTAAAAATTTCTGAAAAGACTCATCAGCCTTCTGAACCAGCAGAAAATTCAGACGCCTGCTGTGTTTCTTGAGTTTGCCAATGAATTCAATCAGTATTTTCTTAAATGCAGGCAGCTTTGACTGCCCATCGGGTTCACAAGAGAAAATATCTATGGGTTTTTATCTATTCATAGCCAGTAAATATTCGTTATTCTGGACACCAGTTTCGAAACCGGAACTTCAATGCATTACTAGAGGCACAAACCACGGTCATGCCAGGCTACGACTGTGCCAGTACTCTACCAATTACGAACTGTCGTATTCCTATTGCTGCTCAGTCAGCACACACATATATGACAATGTTCTACAGTTTTGTTTTCTCACAAAATAAAATTTTCGCGCGTAGCTGTTTTTGTTGAAGGCGCTAATCAAAGTGACATCAGAAATTGCCTGCTGCTTTCAGTATTTCCCGTTTTTAACATGGCCGAATGTACCATATTTCTAGAAGGGCTTACCTTTCTGCAATGGAACAACGTAATTGCGCACAACGGTATAAAAAATGGAGAAAATCAACAGATACCCAACTACACAATATTGTCACGTAGACAAAGACGAATAGGCATAATCAAACTGATTTTTTTGGGCGCACTTGGGCCCGCAGACAAGAGAACGAAAGGTGACCTTGCTCACTGCTCGGCGTCTCACACACCAACGCGCCCAGCGTCTTCATCAACCTGCGTCCCGCACGTGGCGGTCCAGTCCACTTGGCGATCGTGCGAGGGGTGGCCGGGTGTATAACCGATGGTTAGCGCGTCGCGGCAACACCGGCGTGCGCGTGTGAACGAGCTTTGCTCTGAGGCGATTGGCGAGCATGCGGCATTATTCCCCTCTTAAGGAAAGCATCGGCCCGATGCTCAACTAATAGGCACGTAATAAATGGAAAGTAAAGAAGGAGAAAAAAAATGTCCCGACAGTTCTTTGAGTTCGATAGGTGGTTATGACACGGCCCCAACCACAGTTTCAGGCGCGCACGATGCTAGTTACCACTACTGTGTAAATTGCAAGGTACGCTACACCACACGCACACGCGCACAAGCACATCAAACCTCAGGTTGTGACATTGTTGCTGGTGAAAGTACGGCTTTAGGCGGACTACGTGCACTGTTTCGGTACGCGGTTGAAGGCGTTGTCCCACTGTTCCATCCGCGAGAAATTCGTAGGTGTTGCACTATCTTGTAGAGGCGTTGCACTATCTTGTAAGGTCCAAAGTATCTGTGAAATACTTTTTCTGACAATCCCGGCCGGCGGACCGGTGTCCACACCCACACTCTGTCGCCTGGGCGATAGTACACTTCTCTATGGCGAATGTTGTAGCGCATGGCGTCCGATAGCTGTTGTTGAATGTGAAGCCGGGCGAGTTGGCGGGTTTCTTCGGCGCGCTCGGCGAACTGCTTCGCGTCTGGCGTTACCAGGTGCTCTTCCTCGAAAGGTAGCATTGCATCAAGCATAGTCTGCACTTCCCGTCCATACACTAAACGAAATGGTGTGAAGCGTGTGGTTTCCTGCGTCGCCGTGTCAAATGTCACGTACGGCAGTATTTCGTCCAACGTTTTTTGTTGTACATCTACGTACATCGACAACTTGTCGGCCAATGTTTTGTTGAGTCTTTCCGTCAACCCGTTGGTTTGCGGATGGTAGGCTGTCGTTTTCCTGTGCGTGGTACGGCTGAGTTCTAGCGTGTCTTGCACCAGATGGGCAGTGAATGGCGTTCCCCTGTCTGTGACGATGCGCGACGTAGCTCGGTGTCGTAAGACGATGTTTTCGATGAAGAATTTTGCCACTTCTGCTGCTGTTCCTCGCAAGAGAGGTTTTGTCTCGACGTAACGAGTCAAGTAGTCTGTTGCGACTACGATCCATTTGTTTCCAGAAGCCGATAATGGGAAGGGTCCTAGCAGGTCCATGCCTATCGGCTCGAAAGGCTTGGCGGGCGGTTCTATAGGCTGAAGTAAGCCCGCTGGCCTTAATGGCGGCGTTTTCCGGCGCTGACATTGACGGCACGTTTGGACGTAGCATTTGACGCTCGCGGTGAGCCTTGGCCAGTAGTATTTCTGACGCACTCTGGCCAAAGTCCGCGTGAAACCCAGGTGTCCCGCTGTCGGCTCGTCGTGACACGCAAAGAGGATGTCGTCGCGGAGGTCTTGTGGTTTGACAAGAAGTTATGCCCGGTCGCTGAACTCGCCATTTTTCTTGTATAGGACTCCGTTTTGTAAAACGAAAGAAGACAGCGCTCTAGATAGGTACCGTGGTATGGCAGCGCTTCTACCCTCAAGGTGGTCGATGAGCATTAGGAGATCCGAGTTAGCACGTTGTTTGGCCGAAAGTTCGGACGCGGTTATTGTACATTTAGAAGTTGTTTCATCCTCGGCGTTTTCGCATGGCGATGCGACTGGAGCACGAGATAGACTGCCGGCGTCATTTTGCTTGCGGCCTGATTTATAAGCTATGGTAAAGTTGAACTCTTGCAGTCGCAAGCTCCAACGTGCGAGGCGCCCGGAAGGGTCTTTCAGGTTGGCTAACGAACACAGGGAATGGTGGTCGGTTACTACTTTAAAAGGGCGGCCGTAAAGGTACGGGCCGAATTTCATTATGGCCCAGATCACATCAAGGCATTCCCTTTCCGTGGTACAGTAGTTCGATTCCGCTCGCGAAAGCGCACGACTTGCGTAAGCAATGACCTTCTCGGCTCCTTCTTGCCACTGAACTAGCACCGCGTCCAGTTCCATGCTGCTGGTGTCCGTGTGGAGCTCGGTTTCAGCCTCCTCGTTGAAATGAACGAGCACGGGAGGCGACTGTAGGCGATGACGCAGTTCTCTGAAGGCTTCCTCTTGTTCCTCGGTCCACAAAAATGAAACGTCCTCCCTGGTTAGGCGCGTGAGCGGTTCAGCGATCCTTGAAAAGTTGCTGATGAAGTGGCGGTAATAGGCGCAGAGACCCAGAAAGCGTCGCACGCCTTTCTTATCTCGTCGGGCCGGACTGGAAGCCACGGCAGCTGTTTTTTCTGGGTCCGGTCGCACTCCGTCTGCGTTCACCACATGCCCTAGGAACTTCAATTCGGTGAACCCGAAGTGGCATTTTTCCGGCTTCAATGACAGGCTAGCCGACTGAACCGCTTCCAATACCTTTTCCAGTCGCTGTAGGAGTTGTTCAATTGTTTCGGAAAAAACGACGACGTCGTCTAAGTAGACGAGACCCGTCTGCCATTTCAGACCGGTGAGGACGGTATCCATCATCCTCTGGAAAGTGGCTGGAGCCGAGCATAGACCGAAAGGGAGTACTTTAAATTCATACAGTCCATCGGGGGTGACAAAGGCTGTCTTCTCCTGATCCCTTTCGTCTACTTCGATCTGCCAGTAGCCACTCCTGAGGTCGATGGAAGAGAAATATTTGGCTCGCCGAAGTCTGTCCAATGAGTCGTATATGTGCGGCAGTGGATACGTGTCCTTTTTCGTCACGCTGTTCAGTTTTCTATAATCGACGCAGAAGCGTAGCGTTCCGTCCTTCTTTCTAACGAGAACCACTGGGGACGACCATGGGCTGCTTGACGGCTGGATGATGTCATCTTCAAGCATTTTCTTTACCTGTGTTTCGATTGCCTCCCGCTCCTTTGAGGACACGCGGTAAGGCTGTAGTAAAGATCGTTTCCCTACATAACTCAGAACTCTGCCGTCCGCGTCGTCACACTAAAACGTTCAATGGCTGCATTGAAATCAATTTAAACGGACACACAATTAGCCCGCAGCTCACTCAGGGTACAGGGACTATTTGGACAAGCTTACGCAAACAGGGACGTAATGCTCCGGCGTTACACCAGAACGACCAACCAAGTTATGCATATTATTCGTAGAGTCACAAATAGACATGGGGGCATGAAAGAAGACGATACCATCCGTCTCTTCCACGCGTTTGTTCTATCGAGGCTGACATACGCAGTGCCCTACATGACTCTGACCAAAACAGATTGGGAAAAAGTTAACACCCTCATCCGTAAGGCCCAGAAACCTACCCTTGGAATTCCCATGAGCGCATCAACCGATTGGCTCCTTCGCATGGGTCTGTATAACACAGTGGACGGCTCATAGACAGCTATCTCTCCACCCAGACAGCACGGCATACAACCATAAAAACCCGTCAACAACTTTTTAACCGAATCAAATGGAGCTCACCATGCGTGAAGCCAAACAAGCAGTTTCCTGGACTCCGGAGTACCAGAAAACGACCGGGCCCACCAACTAGCATGCGCTTTACATGCATCCGCGCTGTCAAAACCACCCGATCGATTTTCCAACCGGTTAGCCGACTACTGGAGACGCACAATCAGAGGCTAGATAAAGCAATAACGGCATCTTTTGCCAAGCAGCACCGACGCAGCTTTCTATCCCTCAACTTCTTCGCAAGGCTGCTACCCGCTCGCAGCAAGTTACACTCCGGCGGGTACAGACTGGCACCCTCGTAATCCCTACCTTTTGCAGTGTTTCCGAACCAAGGAAAGCAGCCGTTCCCTCGACCAGCCCAACACTGGAATGTGCAGCTCATTTGGAACCCGGGCTGACCTGGAACACCTCCAGTGGTTCGGGCCGCTGTACTAAGATCCCAGAGCTTGGGCCCTGGCCTCACTCCCGAGTGAGATAAGGCCGAACTCCCTTCAAAGCTGGGCTTCACCACCTTCGTGTTCAACTGCAGCGGTGGCCAATTACATTTGGCGGTGGGTACATCAGTTTATGGATGATGCAAAAGCTTCTGCCATCGGTTCCCGGCTCGGAGACAGCATGTCACGACCGATGCTAGGGATCAAACTACGGAACGTTTGCCTCTTTTTTCTTTCACAGCAGCCTTATATTGGCTTCAAAACAGGCGATAAACGTGTTCAACAACAACGCCTATGCGGCCGGTAGCCAGTCATTAGAGGACGAATGCACCGCAAAGGCAACGCTTCCAGATGACACGCTGCAGAAAAGTGGCAGCGGCGTATGAAGTCAATAGCAGCTACGTCTGTTTGATGGTCAAAATGCAATTTTATAACTTTTCTGTGAACAGGATATTAGAACTTTCGTATCCTGTAGAGCTAATAATGGTTTTAGTTTTCATATTACCGAGCTATCAGTACTGCCTGATCTGATGGTACAAGACATCCTTGGTGTTGAGGATGATAACAAGAGTCCTGGTGCAGAGCTGTGTGAGACAGGGTCAGAAAAAATAAACCTAGAGATGCCACGCTTATCATTTCGTGAAGAGGACACTTGCTTTCTTTCCTTCGCTGTTTATTCTTTTTGAACTGATTAAATCTCATGAGGAGTACAGTGCACAAGTTAGTCTGGTCAAGTGTGAGGAATTTGCCGTTTTCCTGATGAAGCTCAAGTACTGTTTTCCAGTGCGAGTCCTTGCATATCGTTTATCTGTTTCCGAATCCACTGTCGCTATAATTCTTGACAAATGGCTGCAAGCCAATTTCTGGCGTTTTATTCACAATTAGGACTGCCTAGACAGCAGAATCAAAAAACCAATGCCACAGGCGTTCTTGAAATCTTTTGGTCCAAATGTCGCCGTCATAATACAGTGTTCTGAAATCAAAATTGAGAGGCCGGTATTTCTCGTGGAATGGAGTGAGACATACTACAACTAACAGGTCAGGAATACCTCAAAGTATCACATTGGGATGTACTTACAGGGAATCCTACCTTTTTTTCAGAAGGCTGGGGCGGCAGGACCACGGTTAGGCACATAACTGAACGCTGCAGCATTGCGGAGAATTTACCAAAGTGATGTTGTCGTTTTCAGATAGAGGCTTTTATATAGCTGATATATATTTTATATATTTAAGGCTCAAGTGGGCTAAACTGCATATTCCGGACTTCACTAAGGGCAAAAGGCAGCTCTCTGCTTTGAAAGCCGAAACCTTTAGACGGCTTGGGAATATACGAATTTACTTAGAACAGGTGATTGCTCCTGAATTTAACGAGTACAGCATCAATGAAGGCTTTGCAGACAATTGACTATGTTGCATGGAGGACTCGACAGAGGCTCTTGCCTCTGGGTAAACTCGTGGTGGTATGCTATGCCCTCACAAACATGCACCCACCTAAAGTACAAGTGAACTGGCAAGCGTCCACATATTTTTTTTAATCTGGAGAGAACCAGCTCTACACAAGTATTGTGCTGACAGCCAGCTCTACATAAATGATATGCTGCTGCCTAATTTAGTGTACTTTATTCAGTGCCTCCACTAGAATGGATCCGCTTCGCAATGAGGTTCTCCACAACGCCACCTGTACATGAATAAAATCTTGCCGCTTGTTTATATGTATTTTGCGATTACGAGGAGTTCTGTGCAGCTTAGTACAGAAACATTCGAACGAAAACTTTTGAATGGAGTGATTTGCCGTGTGTTTATTACTGTAACAGCTGCACTGCACGTTAACTTCAGCTCTGAAAACATTCGGTGTTTCTCATGCATGCCACCAGACTAGCCTGCGAGAAAAAAGCTCCAGTTTTAAGTGAAGCTATAAGGGGTTGTATAACTGCAGAAATGAGCTTTGCATGACGACAATTCAGTTTTTTGATACAATATTTACAGCTGTAAATATAAGGCATGCAATTCCTTTCACAGGGAACCAGCCAAGATGGCTTTACGGAAAATAATTATGCCCTAGTACAAATTTTGCAACTTGCAAAAAGATATCAGGCACCCTCTTCTTCTCAACAAACACCCAGTGCATCCTTCCAGAAACACCGTGTTCGCTTTGTTTTAAAAAAGAGCTCGTTCTACTTCTGATGCGTTGGAGCTCATAAGCACAATCTTATGTTCATAATTTGATGATGGTTGGATGTTAATGGCGCAAGGCCAACTAGGGCAAAGAGCGCAAAACAGTGGTTAAATATGAGAGGTGAGAACTTAGACACTGAAATCAATAAGCAAGAACAAAAGTAAAATCAATAAAAGACAGTGAGGATGGCTGGTGTAAAGGGCCAGATTTCATGATGCGTGATAGGAAATGAGGTTTAAAAAAATTGACTTCTGACAAATACTCAAACACACGTTTGACGGAAACAATGGCATCGTCACCTAGGAAAAAAGATGGATGTAGGGGAATATGTTGTCTGTAGAGTTCTCTGAAGTGTTTGTGTCGTGTTGTGTGAAGTGCCTTGCATGTGATTAGTATGTGCACTACGGATAGGGCCTCTCCGCACCTGCCGCACTGGGGTCTAGGAGATCCCGCCAGCAGATACGAGTGCGTTGCATGGGTGTGCCCTATCCGCAGCCTACCCAAGGCGACTTCCGTGTGTCTGTTGTGCGAGTCAGATGTGTACCGTCCCAAGTGTGGCTTTATTACATGTAGTTTGTTGTCTGTCTGTTCATTCCAGTGTGTTTGCCATGTTCTGCGCAAGTGTTGTCTTATGTGTGGCTTGAGGTCTGTGTAGGGTACCGTTGTAATGTCCACAGTGTTCCTGAGTGCAGCAGCACCGGCCCTCTCGTCTCCCAACTCGTTCCCAGCGATCCCTGCGTGTCCTGGGACCCAGCAGAGGACCAGCTGATGCTTTTGTGCATACACGGACATGATAGTGCTGAATACAAGATTAACTATGTGGTTTTTGGGGGGCTTGTGCGATGACAGTGCGCGAACAACACTCAAAGAATCTGTATAAATGATGGAATTGGGAATTTGAGTTTCAAGAATGTGTCGTACAATCAGTAAAATTCCATACGCTTCTGCTGAAAAAATTGATGTGTGCACGCTCATGGTTCTGGCTGCATTGAAATTAGGACCATGAGCAGCGCACGACACCATACTGTTGGTTTTAGAAGCGTCACTATAAAATTCTGCACATGTGTACTTAAACTGCAAAGACAGAAAGTGCTGCAGTATTGCAGCTCGTGGTACATGATTTTTGTCAAGTCTCATAAAAGAAAGGTCGCACGACACAGGGCGAACTTGCCAAGGCGGTAAACTGTTAAAAAGGATGACCTGTACACATCTAAAAACGAAGCACTGAGATCCGAGGCTCGCTCTCTCACTCTAAGTGAGAAGGGCAGAGGAACGGATGGGCGATTTGCAAAGAGCAGAGATGTTGATGTGTCGTTAAAGACAGCATAAAAAGGATGATTATTCAGTGATGAAATTTTAAAAGCATATAGCAAGTCCATGTACGTTCGTTGGTTGTCAAGGCTCCACTTATCACACTCGACATACAGCCTCTCGACAGGGCTAGTGCGAAAAGCACCCGAGGCGAGACGAAGCCCCAAGTGTAGCACTGGGTCGAGCATTCGCAACACTGTCTTAGTCGCCGACCCATATACCACACTGCCATAGTCTAAACGAGACCCAACCAAAGCAGTGTAGAGCCGTAGTAGGAGTTCTTTGTCGGAACCATAAGATTGATGGGAGATGTTGGACCTCTGGGTCCTCCAGCTGCGGCACGATGCTCAGGAAGGGGAGCGACACGTCGTGATACGATGACGCTTTAATGGAAACTAGAAGAAGTGGAGCGAGCCGACGCAGCCACGAGAGCATGCGGCAGCTCGTGAAGAGCATGATGAAAATGATGATGATCAGTGTCGTCTGCTAGCAGCGAGTAAGTCCCAACAGGAGATAACCTTAAGTATATTCATTGTTTTCAGACATTTATGTTTAAGTTCCTTGATGTGTGGAATGAATGTAAGTTTCTGGTCAAACACAACACCTAAGAACTTGTGCTCCTTTTTCACAGGAAGCGACACGCCATTAAGAGTAATGTCTGGGTCTGTATGGACCCCGCGCTTCCTGGAGAACACAACGCAAGAGCTTTTTACAGGATTTAATTTAAAACCGTTCTTGTCTGCCCAGCCGGCAAGTTTCTTTACACCAAGCTGGACTTGACGTTCGCAGATTGACATATTGCATGATTTATAGGATATCTGCACGTCATCTACATACATGGAATAAGAGATTGTAGGTGGCAGTGCCTTACCAATAGAGTTCATTTTTACTATGAAGAGAGTGCAGCTCAACACGCCACCCTGTGGCACGCCATTTTCTTGCACGTAAACGTTTGAGAGTGCACAACCAACTCTTACTCGAAACGTTCTGTCTGACAAGTAACTAACAAGAGTGTTCAACATGTTACCCGAAACACCGAATGACTTGAGGTCACTAAGGATCCCATAACGCCAAGCGGTTGTCGTATGGCCTTTTCAAGGTCGAAAAAGACAGTTAAACAATACTGCTTATGCGCGAAGGCATCCTTGATATACGAGTCAAGAGCTGCAAGTTGATCATTCGTCGATCGCCCCACCCTAAAGCCTGCCTGGCAGCTCTCGAGAAGACCGTTGTACTCAAGGAAGTACACGAGCCTGCGATTTACTATCTTCTCGAAGAGCTTGCACAGGCAGCTCGTCAGGGCTATAGGACGGTAGCTTGAGGGGGACGACGGGTCCTTTCCCTCTTCAGGAAAGCTACAACTATAGCCTCCTTCCAGGAGTTTGGAATGTGCCCCGAAAGCCATATCTTGTATATAGGTGTAAGAGTGTTAGAAGAGTGTCTGCGTGCAGGTGTTGTATCATTGTGTATGTGATGTTGTCTGGGCCTGGAGCTGAGGGTTTACACGTGCTCAGAGCAGCCCTCAGCTCATGTAGTGAAAACAGGGAGTTGTACGAAGTCTGTGATTTGTTGTTGTCGTGTAGGGACTTCTTTTCACAAGAGGCTTTATGTTTCAGGAAAGTGTTCGGTGTAATGTGCTGAACTGGACACGTGTTGGAAGTGTTGTGCGAGTGTGTCAGCCTGGTCTTCCAGAGTGTCCCCTGTTGTACTGACCAGGGGTAGGCTGTGTGTCTGTTGTCCTTTGAGTTTGCGTATACGTGTCCATACTTTCCGTGTGTCTGTGTAGGAGTTTATTGATGTTATGAGTGTGCGCCAACTCTCTCGTTTTGCCTCACGGCGCACACGTTTTCCCATCGCCTTAGCCCTTTTGAACAAGAGGAGGTTTCCCGACGTGGGGTACCGACGAAGGATACCCCACGCCTTGTTCTGGGCCTCTCGCGCCCGCCTACAGTCCTCATTCCACCACGGCCTCCGCTGGTTGCGCGGGGCACCAGAGGCGTGGGAATGGACTTTTCGGCGGCGTCGAGGATGTGCGCCGTGAGGAGTAGGGTAGCTTCTTCAACGTGTAGGTGTCCTATGGATGTGTGGTGTAGTTTGGATGTCTCTGTAAATGTATTCCAGTTAGCTCGTGCTTCATTGAACCTATTATGGGAAGAGGAACTGCTTGGGCCTTTACCTATATATGTAAGTGAGGTGGGGAAGTGGTCACTGCCATATGGGTCAGTTCCCACACCCCACTCGAGATGAGGAAAGAGAACTGCGGAGCCAATCGCCAAGTCAAGACATGAGTATGTGTTGTGTCCTATGTTATGGTATGTAGGCTGTTTACTGTTGAAAAGGCATGCTCCTGAAGATGTAAGGAATTTCTCTATGAGGCGACCTCGGGCATCCGTGCGAGAAGAGCCCCAAAGAGTGTTGTGAGCATTAAGGTCGCCTGTCAGGATGTATGGTTCGGGCAGATGGTCAACCAGCGCCTCGAAGTCGGAGCTCGTAAGTGAAACATCAGGAGGGATGTATATGGAGCATACCGTTATCAACCTGTTAAATATTATTAAGCGTATTGCTACAGCCTCAAGGATAGTGTTCAAGGTGACAGGGTGGCATGCTAACGATTTCCGGACGATTATGGCCACACCGCCAGAAGAGTGGGTGCAGCCATCCCTGTCTTTCCTGTATACCAGGTAACTATTCAAGAAATTTGTGTGTTTAGAATTCAAATGTGTTTCCTGAACACACATACACTTGGCTGATTGGTATGCAGAATCTCATACACGTCGTCAAGATTATTCAGAAGGCCTTGCAGTTCCATTGTACTATGTTCTCTCTTCCCATTATGAAGTGTTCGGAGCTACTGGACTGTGTTGTTTATGTGTCGTCTTTCGGGGCTGTGACTCTCGTCTTGTTTGGCTTGTCGGGAGGCTTTGGCGTCGGGACGCGTTCCTTGCGGTGCACTGCAGACAAGAACGGACCGACGTCCATTTCATCCTCGGATGTCCTCGGAGCGCCTGAGGGATCAGGCTCCTTGGACCGCGAACCCTTTGGGGCGCGCTTTTCCTTGCCCGCAACCACCGAGGGGTTCAGGAACGCCTCGGATGGCACAGGCGGTGCGGTGGGGGTGGGAGCTGCCGCTGGCTCCCCCAAGTCCATCTCCTCTGCGCCCTCGCCTGTGGCTTGGGACGCTGGAGTGGAAGTGGAGGATGCAGCATCGCTTCCACCAGACGTGGTTGCCCCCACAGCCGCTGCTGGCTCAGCGAGCGGTGCGAGGCGGGTTGGGCTGCCCGAGGCAACCCAGGGGGGGGCGGGGCAGGGACCAGGTCAGACTCGCTGAACTGGGTCCCTGTGGACACCAGACGCCGCTCCGCCCCCCGGCGAGCCGCGTCGGCGTACCTCCCCAGAGGGAAAGAGGCGAACCTCTTTCGCGCCTCTGGAAAGGTGATGTTCTCAGTGACCCTTTACATTTATGATTTGTTTTTCTTGCTTAAATTTCTCACAAGTGCGAGACCAAGCTGCGTGGGGCCCCTGGCAGTTGGCACAGGTGAAACTCTGGGTGTTGCAGTTTTTCGGACGGGTGGTCATGTTGGCCGCATTTTCGCACAGGTAAGGCGGCCCGCGGCAGGAGTGGTGCCATGCCCAAACCGTTGGCACTTAAAACAGCGCCGCGGGTTAGGGATGTAAGGCCGGACCGGACATCGAACAAAACCTGCATTGATGTATTCTGGAAGGCTCGACCTGGTCGAAAGTTAAGATAAGATGCTTTGTAGGTATTTGTTTGTCCTCTCTACGTATGTTTATGCGCCTGACTGCTGTTACGCCCTGACCTCGAAGGCCCTCCAGCAGGTCGGCTTCAGTTTCGTTTAGTAGATCGGGATCGGAGATCACGCCCTGGGAGCTGTTTAAGCTGCGGTGGGGCGTGACCCTGATGTCAAGATCACCGATTCGGGTCTGGCTCAAGAGTTTTTCTGCCTGCTGCTGCTTGGTCACTTCGACCAGCAATTGCCCAGTTCTTTGTTTCTTGGCTTTGTACGCCTCACCAATTATACTCGTCAGGAACTTCGATAACAAGAAGACAGACAATGAAGCGACAGATCTTCTGTGTCAGTTGACTCAACTACAAGAAAACGGGAATAGTTGTTTACAGTTGTTGGAAAGACAGTTGTTGAAAGAGGTGGAAATGGAACTTCGGTGCGGCCCCTTTTCGGGGGCCGATCACGTCTGGGGGAGGGTTTTTGAAAATGCCATATGACACATTGAAAAGCAGGGAGACGGGGGGTACTTTCTTCTTTGACCTTACCCTGGTAGTCAAAGAGGTCCCGGAGCTCCCTGCCTGGTAGACAGGCAGGGAGCCCATCGGCCGGAGCTCGACCAAGGCTCCGACGGCCACCGTTCACGGCTTCTAACCCTTCACCTATAAACACATTGCCACGGTTGGATCCAGCGTATGTTTGGGGGCTCGGGGTCCGCGGTATCGCCAATACCGTCACCAAGATTACTCAAGGTGCCCCGTGCGGGGTATGTTCATAATTTGACATTTCTTTTTCATTATGGGGAGAACTGGCAATCTGATGATGTTTGAAATACCAAACGCGTGTTAAAATTTATTGCATGCTTGTTTAGTCGCTTAATTAGGACTTCTCTCACTGTGTGTTCCCATTTAAATTTTTTCCTTTGATTTGTTGTTTTTATTTTCATCAAAAAAAAGCTGAGAGGGAACCTTACTTTTTAGAGAACTGGCAGCTTTAAAAATAACGAAGTCAAAGCATTAGACAAGCTGCCCTAGTAATTATAAGTCTTGTCGAATCAACAATTGCTGTATGCACATAGATAACCAAATGGGTTTTTTTTATTAAACTGTGTAATTTTGAGCTAAGGTGATAGTTTTGAGCCGATATAATGGTGCTTCGTTCATATAACGTAGGGAGAAAAATGCTTGCTTGGTTTGCTTAAATATTTTAAGTGCAATGCACTTCTTAAGTTTCCCTGACCCTGCGTCCACCGGCGATGTCCGCGCACGTGGAGATGGGCGCGCGCAGCCTGGCCGCTGATATGGCACATACCAACGTGGGGGATTAGCCAGGAATCTCCTCGTCTTCCTTGGCAACGGGGGGAGATGGGCGCGCGCTGCCTGGCCGCTGACATGGCACATACCCACTTGGGGGATTGGCCAAGAATCGGGCGTGAGAAGGGCTAATGCACCTGCTTAAAGGAGTACTGACACGAAATTTCAAAGCTGAGATCCGGTCTAGCAATCATGTACAACGACAACACAAATAGTTGTCTGTGAATAAATGCATCTTTCTTCTTTGTAGTTGTGTGTGTGTGTGAGTGATGTCTCTTTCGCGAACATTACCGAACCGCGCAAATTCAACTCGTGCATTCGCACTTTCACATTCTTCCCGTCGGGGAAATGCGGGGAATTTTTGGTGGTAGTACGGTGCGAGCGGAATACTTGAAGTACATCCTATATTGAATTATTTATTTATTTAATTTATTATATTTATTTATTTATTTATTTATGATTTATTTATTATTATTTATGTAGTTATTTATTTATTTGATTTATTTATTTATTTATTTATTTATTTATTTATTTATTATTTATTTATTTATAGTTATTTATTTATATTTATTTATTTATTTATTGTACCCTCAAGGCCCGGGTAGGGCGTTACAGAGGGGAGTGGGTGTTATGACTGCATATAAGGTACAGGAGAAAGAAATGCAACAGCAGAATGAATGATTACACGACTGAAAAGGCAATACGCGTAGAGAAGAGTACAGAGCACTAGTGTCACTAGATAAGGTTACAGAGTATCGGCACTTTTTCTCCTATTGTTCCGTGCCGCCGCCGTGATCATTGGTCAATTCGCATCACATGACACTTGTTTACACTGCGATGGTTAATGGGCACCGCCATTTTGTTGCTTCTGCGTTTTCTGTCGGTCAACTGTGGTATTCTCAGCGTGCAATCTCGGTTCTGCGGCTGCGCGCGACTGGCGTCATTCCGAACGCGAGTTAAAGATAACGCGATTCGCAGCATTTGAGCTGCAGAAGTGCCGAAGATGCCGTGTTGCTGCGTCTTCGGCAGTGTTGTTTACAAGCGACCTCGTCAAAGTGAGCGCTGAAGCCGTAGAAGCTGCAATCTGGCAACACTGATAAACACCAAAATGGCTGTCGTTTTTCACTTGCATGCCTCAGTGACGGTACTCTTTAGCTTATCTAGTGACACTGCAGAGAACCATGGGGCCAAAACAAACAACAACCAGAAAAGAAAGATAGAACACTGGTTGCAAAGGCATAAAAAAAGACACGCACATGCGCAGAAATGTACGATTTTAAAGGCGATATTGATAGGCTAACAATAAAAATAGGCACACGCGTAATACAATGAATAGCATATTCAGGCGTAGAGACATGTTGTAGCGGCAAAACAATTACAAAAAACACACTAAACAGCCAGGTGAACAATATACAGCCAAAATGGCATGACCAATGCACACAAAGATGGTTGAAGCAGTTTACACAGAGAAGTGGGCAGATAAGGCCGATTTAAACAATTTGTTATCAGGTATGGACACTAGTTGTTCGGGAAGGTGGTTCCAATCTCTTATCGTGCGAGGGAAAAAAGTGTGCTGAAAGGTGTTGGTGTCGCATGCGAATGGTCTGATCTTGTGGCGATGATCAAGGCGTCGGGAAATGTAGGAAGGACTGGATATGAAGGTATCGCGTAAACTGGGATGATAGTAAATTTTATGAAGCAAACATAAGCGCATCAGTTGGCGTCGTAGCGAGAGATCTGATAATAGTAAAGTAGATTTCATATTGGAAACGCTTGCAGTACGGTTATAATTACGTAAAATGAAACGCGCCGAGCGATTTTGCATCGCTTCAACGGCGTTTGTTAGCAAAATATTAACGGGGTCCCAGATAGCGGCAGCGTACTCTAATTGTGGTGTAGTTAATGTTTTGTAAAGGAGTAGTTTTAAAGATGATAGTATGTTGCGAAAGTTCCTTCTTAGGTAGCCAAGTGTTCGGTTGGCGTTAGCAGTTATGTAGTTAGTGTGCTGTTCCCAAGATAGGTTGCTTGATATGTGAACGCCCAAATATTTACATGAATTCACTGATTGCAGTACGGTATTTTGAATAGTGTAATTAAAATTAGGAGAGCTCTTTCGGGATACGTACATTACTTTGCATTTGTTAATGTTGAGGGTCATTGGCCAATCTTTGCACCATCTGGTGATGGTATCAAGGTCATTCTGAAGTAAATTAGCGTCATTATTATTCGAGACTTCACGGTATATAACAAAGTCATCGGCGTAAAGATTAATTGAAGAGTGAAGCTTAGCGGGTAAGTCGTTTATGTAGATTAGAAATAAGAGTGGGCCGATCACGGAACCTTGCGGAACACCTGATAGTACTTTGGACATAGGCGAATGAGATTGGTTAACTGTAACAAATTGCGATCGATTGGTTAAGAAATTGCGCAGCCAAGTAAGGACGTTGGGATCTAGATTAAGTGTACTTAATTTGAACAACAAAATGTTATGCGACACCCTGTCAAATGCCTTAGAGAAGTCTAGGAATATACAATCAGCGGTAGAACCGCGGTCCAAAATGCTATGTACAGAGTGTGTGAAGGAAGCCAGTTGGGTTTCACAACAATAGTGTTTGCGGAAACCATGCTGAGATGTATGAAAAAATGAATTAGAATCAAGATGAGCTACAATTTGAGATTATATGATGTGCTCGAGGATTTTGCAAGGAATGGAGGTTAGAGAAATGGGGCGATAGTTGCTAAGTAGTTGTTCATCACCAGATTTGTAAATAGGCCCACCTTCCCTACTTTCCAGTCATCCGGCATTTCAGCGGTTCTAAAAGACTGTTCGAATATTTTCGACAAAATTACAGCTGAGTACACTTTAGCATTTTTTAGAAACTTGGAATTTATATTGTCGATACCTGAGGCTGAGGAAAGTTTCAAAGAGTCAAAAATTTTACCAATACCAATGGGATCAATCAAAATTTCAGGCATAGGTAGAAATGATGCGTCTTTGAGTGACGGGTGTGCAACTAGTGAAACGTTTGGAAAAGACCCAGCAAAATAGTCGTTGAATGCGGCGGCAGTCTGCTTGCCGTACAGCAGCTCACCAGCACTCGATTTAAGAACTATTGTGTCGGCTTCAGGGCCAGTTACCACTTTCCAAAATTGCCGTGGGTTATTGCAGAGCAGAGAAGGAAGGGTTACGTTATTAAAATTGTCTTTTGATTTACGCAATGCCTGAATGTAAGAGGAATTAGCTACGCGATATTCTTGCCATCGTTGCGGTTGGTTAGAACGTTTGGCACTGCGATATATACGCTTTTTCTTATTAGCTAGTCGCTGGAGGGATTTGTTGTACCATGGTGATCGCTTTGCGGCGGTTGATCTAAGTGGGATGGGCCTATTTGTTAATTCTGTAATTTGTTCCTTGAATAAGTTCCAGTTTTCTTGGATTGATCGTGTTTTAAAGTTTTCTAGAAAGTTATCAACAAAAACATGATAGGGCCAAAATTATTGCTTCGTAGTCAGCCCTTGAATAGTCTTGGCAGCGGAGGCAGCGGAGCGGAGACTTGGCAGCCGAGGCAGCGAACAGAGCGGTCGCCTGATAGTCGCCTTCCTATTTCACAGGTTTCAAGGGTGCCCCAGGAATCATCTACAATTCACCGCCTCGTGGAAAGTTTCGTGCTTGCCGACTCGCGTGCACCTGCACCGACTGCTGCATCGCCTCGCTACAGCTCCTGTTTCCTGGACCACGTGTGACTTTCGTCATCAAGTGGATCCTTTAAAAGAACTCTCCCTCCACCTCAGCATCACTTGGCAGCGGAGGCAGCGAACAGAGCGGTCGGCTAATAGCCGCCTTCCTATTTCACAGTTTTGAATATTCTGCAGTAATTTTTGTTCGCTTAGTCAGTAACTTTTTTTGCTGCCTCTACGGCCAACCACCCAGCGTCATTGCTATTGTGTGCCCTTGTGTATGATCCGGCATTGCTTGGGTCATGGAAACTGACATTGCTGACCTAAGACCCGAGATCGCTGATCTTAAACGCGAATTTCGGAAGGAAGTAAGGGAAATGCAGAAAAGCTACGAGGAAATTAAAAACAAATGTGAAACCACAAGGCAAGAAAATGTAGAAATGCAAAAAAGCTGCGAATTCTTCAATCAAAGCTACGAGGAAATGAAAAAAGAATGTGAAACAACAAGGAAAGAAAACGCAGCTTTGAAAACTGCACAGGAATCACTGACTCGGGAGGTCGAAGGCCTCAAGAGGCAACTGCATGACCTTTAATGAGGGTAACGGCCCAAGACCAGTATTCCCGTAATAAGAAATTGGAAATCAAAGGTGTGCCGGTTACAGAGGATGAAAACCTAGTGACTGTGCTCGGCGAGGTTGGGGACGTCCTGGGTGAAAAAATTGCGGAGCAGGACATTGAAACTTGCCACCGCGTTCCAACGCGCAAAAATGACTAAACCCAAAACATTGTCGTAGTACTAAACCGCCGAGCACACCGTGACGAAATCGTTGAGACAGCTTGGAAAACAAGAATCACTACTGAAAATCTCGGATTCAACGTGACAACTCCAGTTTACGTGAACGAGCATTTGTGTCCAGCGCTTAAAAGATTGCTTGGGATGACTATCGCAAGAAAGAAGAAAATGAACTGGCGATTTGCTTGGGCAAAGGGAGGCAAGGTGTTCGCCAGGAAAGCGGAAGCATCCCCCATCGTCCGGATAGTGTGCGAGAGGGACTATGAAAAATTTAAATAAACAGATGCTCGTACACGGTTACATCCGACAGTTAGTCTTTTATCAATGACCGCCCCAAAAGATATCAGTTGCCGGAAGGAAAACGGCTATCTAACCTTTTTTTATTGCAATGCACAATCCATGAAAAACAAACACGATTTATTGACAGTGCTTTTTGATCAATTTTGTTTCAAGTTCGACGTTGTCATGATAACGGAAACCTGGTATACGAGTGACACAGAAGTGCTGCGCATTTCGGGCTTCAACACGTTCTTTCTAAATCGGTCCCACCGACGAGGTGGGGGTGTGTTACCGCTCGTGTCTACACAGCTTTCTTGTAGTATAATGAACGAATTTTCGACAGTTACGGCAGATTATGAAGCTTTAACGATGCGGTGTGAAAATGCTATTTTTGTTGTTAATTACCGCTCCCCCCCATGAAAAAATGAAAAATTTTTTCGCATTTTTAGAAGACCTTTTCAATTTTGTTTCGTCGTATGATTTACAAATAACTATTGGTGGGGACTTTAATATTACCCTATTACAGGCGTCCGCACATTCGCGTGATCTAGAGCTCCTTCTGGGTACTTTAGGCTGCATGAACGTGATCAAAGAACCGACTCGTATTGGCCGTCTTTCCCAAAGTCTTATTGATATATTTATAACCAGTGACTCAGGTAGCAGTATCATGTCCGGTGTGATTGGTGTACATATAGGTTATCATTTACCTATATAAATGTTCTCAAACACACAGAAATGCTAAGATGTAAGCAATGCCCCGAATCTTTCGCTTTTCATGATATTAATCAGAATACTTTGACTACTTTTCGTCAGAAAATTCACTCTATTTGGTGGAACCCTTTACTTCAGTGCACCACTGCAGATGATGCCTACGATACTTTTCTGGGATCATTGAAAGATGCATATAAAAAGTCTTTTCCTCTTAAGATGGTCAAGAAAAATAGGAATATAAGGAAACCATGGATTACAGACGAATGTATGAAGATGATCCGTAAAAAAGATATATTGTACCGTAAGTTTGTAAAAACAAAGAACAGGGACGATTTTGTAGCCTTTAAAAAATACCGAACCTTTGTGACAAAGTTCTTGCGCTATACTAAAAAAACGTACTTCGAACATGTGTTTTCTGAGGCTTCCTCCCGGCGGGATGTCATGTGGCGGGAATTGAATAAACTTTTGCACCTTTTGAATTGAATAAACTTTTGCAACTTTTGCATCAATGAATGAACTCTGCTGTTCGCGTTTTTTTAACGCTACGGATGTTAGTGTAGACGACGGATAGCCTTTTGCCTAATCCACTTCCCCTCAAAGATTGCTAACAGGTTGGGTTATTAGACTTAGGCGAAGGGGTGGAAACGTGGGGGGGATCTTGGCTGGTTGACGCAGCATTGGTAGACGTATATGATTGAAAGGAAGTTTCTACGACAGTCTTATTGGTGTGATCGTACATGTAGCACTTTCCGTTTAAATGTAATTTGTTGTACTTCAGTTGCGATGAACCAGCTTGGCCTTTTGCATATTCCAAAAGCTTTTACCTCGCGATTCTGGTAGCAGGACCGAAGTCCTCGCTTACGGAAATGTCACTGTTTTTTAAATCTACACGGTTAGCCAAAATTTGAGATTTTGTTTTGTATGAACAGAATTTAACTATTATTGGTCGGTCACGATCGTGAGTCGCACATCCAAGGCGGTGCGCGCGCACAATAGAATCGGTGCTTAAATTAATGCCTAAAGACTGGGACACTAATGCAAGTATCTTTTGCTCGGCATCGTGAAATGATTCTTGTGGCGACTCTGAAATGCCGTAGAAAATTAAATTATCCCGACGAGCCCTATCCTCGGCATCATTTAGACGCGAATGCAGCGTTTGGCACTCTTGCTGTAAGGAATTTACAGTCTGCTGTGCTGTTTGCAACGCGGCCTGCAAGCCATCGATCTCCGCTGTTTTCTCTTCAAGATTTATTAGGTGGTTGCCAATGTCAGCAAGTTTCTGATCTATGTTGTCTTGTTTCTGAGATACATCGGCGATGGATGTTTTTAAGATATCTTGGCCGTTCTGGAGGTCAATTGTTCTGGCCTGTAAGTCGCGGAGCAATTTTGCTATCTCATTCATGTCCGTTGTTTGCGAGCCGGAGCGGGTATCGGGACCAGGGTTCTCCTCGATATCCCCGGCCATTACAAAAAGCTGTCGTGTGACAGCCGCACAATCTCAAAGAACATGTAGCAACACATTTGGGCACGGAAACAGCAGCAGGGTACCATCACTGGTCTTTTTACTATAAAGGGATAGGAGGTCCAGGCCGAGGACCTCCCATCCCTCCCATCCCTCCCAGGACCTTCCATCCCTCCCAATGGCCCAGGCGGGCCATTGTTATTTCTGATATTTATTAATGATATAGGCCAGGGCATTAAGTCAAAAATCAGGATTTATGCAGATGACTGCGTTTTATACAGAGAGGTAATGACCATTCCGATAAATTGGCGCTACAATCAGATCTCGACAAAATTCATTCATGGTGCTGCACATTGTGTATGCCCTTGAACATCAGTAAATGCCAACATATTTGATTTTCTAGAAAGCACGTGCCTCTCCAGCAAAATAAAGTTTCAAGAACGTGCCCATTCCACAAAAAAACGAAGTTAAATATTTAGGAGTAATCTTTTCAGCTGATCTAACCTGGGACGGTCACATTGAAGCCGTGTCTTTTAAAGCATCATCAACTCTTAACTTCTTTCGTAGAAATTTTAGACACGCACCTCAGGAAGTAAAGGAACGGCTATTCTTGTCAAATATTCGGCCTATACTCGAGTACGCATGCATTGTATGGGATCCCCACACTCAAAACCTTATCGACCGCCTACAATCAATTCCGAATCGTGCTGCTCTTTTTGTAACTCATAATTACCAGTTTCCTACAAGTATTACTTAAATAAACAACTCGCTTGGCTGGCCTAACCTTTCTTTGCGTCGGACACGTTTTGGCATTTGTTTCCTTCGTGATGTATACCTTCAGCCCAATGCCGATACCAGGAATCTATATTTACTACCACCAAACTACGTATCTACTCGCCGAGACCACCAATTTAAGGTAAGGGAAGTAGCTGCGCGTATCTCAATTTTTATGAATTCTTTCTTTCCCCGTTCCATCAAGCATTGGAATCACCTTCCGCAACACGTGATGGGGATGATAAGGGACGATAAATTTTTTGAATTCTTAACCCATCATTTACTCAGTGAATAGTACTGCGTTTGTGCTTTTCCCTTCTTGCAATGTTTTATACATCTGTCTTGTATATGCCCTGTTTTAAGCCATGTTTTGTGACTTTTTATGTCCTCTTTCATGCCTTGCTAGCAGTCCTTACCACATATCGTGCAATTGTTAACTGTGGTGCTTATGCGTATTTGTTTTTCATATTGTTGTTTGCTTGTACGTTTTAATTACTTCTTTGTTCACTTTTTCCGACTGTAGCATTTGAAACTGTTAAGCGCAATTATTTATGCCTTGTGTGAATGCCCCCCTACTGTAATGCCCTTGGACGAATGTAAATACTTAAATAAAAAAATAAATAAACTAACCTGCAGAGCGAAGTAGCCGATGTGATTAGCCACCTGCATGGTGATGCTGCTTCCATGCCCACTGAACCAGGAGGCTCCCAGGCGGTCCTTTGAAGTACCCGGTGTTGCTTGACGTCACCGATGACGTGATGCATCGGCTGTAGGCATATCACGATAGGTGTCGAGGGGAGGGCCGTTGGGCATGTCTTCGATGCGGCACGTGTGCTGATCGATCCAAGATAGTTGTGGCGCGGCGACAAGTTGTGGCTGGATGCCGTGATCTTGGCAGGAAATCCAGGGCAGAATCTGCAGAGCGAAGTAGCAGATGGGATTAGCCACATGCATGGTGAGGCTGTTTCCGTGCACACTCAATTGAAAGCACTATGGGAGGCGTACAGTGATACAGCTGGAAACTTCATAGGCGATGTTTTAATATGACAGATGTTTCCGGTTACGTGCCGTTATTTGAGCAGAAAACCTTCCCAGTGGCATACGCGCCTGCCCTGACGTGTTGTTACTCTTGGAGGAACAAGTCATCATCATCATTATCACCAGCCTATCTACGCCCACTGCAGGGCAAAGGCATCTCCCATTATTCTCCAATTACCTCGGTCCTGTGCCAACTGTGACCAATTTATCCCCGCAAACTTCTTGATCTCATTTGCCATCTAACTTTCTGCCGCCCCCTGCAACGCTTGCCTTCTCTAGGGATCCACTCTGTTACCCTTAATGACCAGCGGTTATCTTGCCTTCGCATTACATGTCCTGCCCACGTCCATTTCTTCTCTTAATTTCTACTAATATGTCTTTAACACCAGTTTGCTCCCTGACCCACTCCGCTGTCTTCTTGTTCCTTAATGTTACACCTATCATTTTCCGCTCCATTGCCCGCTGAGTCGTTCTCAATTTAAGTTGAACCCTCTTAGTGAGCCTCCAAGTTTCTGCCCCGTAGGTGAGTACCGGTAAGATGCAGTTGTCATACACTTTCTTTTTCAGCGACAATGGTAGGCTGCTATTCATTATCTGAGAATGTCAGCCATACGCACCCCACCCCATTCTGATCCTTCTATTTATCTCTGCCTCATGGTTGGGATTTGGGGTCACAAATTGGCCTAAGTTGATATATTCGCTTACCACTTCCACTGCCTCGCCACCTATCTCAAACTGCTGTGCTGTCCCGAGGTTATTGATCATTACTTCAGATTTCTGCATATTAATTTTCAGTCCCACTGTTCTACTCTGTTCGCCCAGTGTGGAAAGCGTGCTTTGCAATTTGTCCCCCGAGTTACTTAGCAAGGCAACGTCATCAGCAAACCTGAGGTTACTGAGGTATTCTCCATTAACCCTTTCGCCCACCTGTTCCCAATCCAACGTTCTGAATACTTCTTGTAAGCATGCTGTGAATAACATTGGAGAGATTGTGTCTCCTTGTATGACACCCTTCCTTATAGGTATTTTACTGCTCTCCCTATGGAGGATGATGGTAGCTGTAGACCCATTGTAGATATCTTCTAGTATTCTTACATAATGCTCATCTACCCCCTGGTTCCGTATTGCCTGAATGACTGCTAGGGTTTCGACCGAGTCAAATGCTTTCTCATAATCTATGAAGGCTATATATAGGGTTGCTTGGTAACAGCGCAAATAAAACAGGACACAAAAGGAAGAAGGAACGGAGACAGCGCTGTGTCCGTTCCTTCTTCCTTTTGTGTCCTGTTTTATTTGCGCTGTTACCAAGCAAGACAATGTACCAACTGGCCCAGTCATCTGTTTTGGCTTATATTTAGGGGTTCATTATACTCAGCGCACTCTTCTATCACCTGAGGAGGAACAAGTAAAACGGCTCAATTGGAGCCATTGTCTTTGCTTGCTGAACAGCATTGGGAGAACCCTTTCTTTTTCTTTGGAAACCACTTGATCCGCGGGCAACTGCAATTGCACTAGCTATACTTCCACTTTTGGGCCATCGCATGCAAGAATCTTTCCTTCCTCCGGGCCTTGGCTGTAGCACAACTTGTTGGCACCGCCGATAGGCTTTCTTCATGTGATTTTCCTAAAGTACTGAGCGAAACGTTCGGGCAGGATTACGCGAGTTAAAAACATAAAGCTACTGGCAGAAGACTGAAAGAATTTACAGTCTTTTCCTACTCTTGCTATGTGCACTGACGTTGGAGTCCAGAGAACAAAATCACAGTAGGACACACTCCACACTGGCATCTCAGGTTGCACTTGAAGAAAATAAACACGCTGTCGCTTCAAACGCAGGCAGTTATCAATTTCTTCTCAGCAGAAGTCAGGGTCCTTTACATCTTCTACAATCGTACTCTTACAGAGTGAATTGGGGCACTTCACGTCCATGATGCTCATACCACAACACGTACAAGAGACTCGACTGTCCAGACTTTGGGTTATGTGCGGAAGCATGACACTAAAATAAACGGGTGTATTTTGATATTACAAGTCAATGTAGTTATTCCTTATCTCTTCAGCCTAGCTTGCGATTGCAGCAGCTTCATGCTGCAATCCCTGTGCATTAGAGAATGTGTGTTGCTGTTGTAGCTGGATTACAACAAGGTGTGCAGCTCAGGATAGCAGACTTTTAGCAGACGTATTGGTGGTTCAATCTGATTTGTGAAAAACACGTTTTGTGACTGAAACAGTAGTTAAGGCTTCACGATATGCATATCGCTTTGCACAGTTTTACTTCCGCCGCGTGCACTGCTCAACGCTATTTACCATCCCTTCGCTGATGAAATGCCCGGTCACAGTTTTTTTGGCATGGCTGATAAGTACAGGCATGTATTCACTGTGTGCTTGTGGGCTTGTCAAATCGGAAAGGGTAAGTGGTTCATCTCTGCATGATGGCTCAAACGTGGCAGTGTACATTCAATGCAACATGAAGAGTGTAGGTGTAACGCCAGCATCTACAATTTAACCGTGAACTGCCTGCAGCTCTTTCTGTGTCGGAGGTGGCAGAAATGGTAGTGCTTGCAATAGGCCTCCAAGAAGGTACTCGCCAGCTGACTCCAGGTTTGTATTGTCCATGCGCTGCTTCTTATTCGTTGACGATGAAAAGTCAATGTTTTTATTTCTTTTACTGGCAGCGGCCTAGCTTTGCGAAGGAAGCCTCATTTTCTTTTTGTCTGTGCAGGCTTCGGTGCCGCTTTCTCGTAATGCCGTCTCCATAGATAATAAGTTGGTACCATAGTGAGAGCAATCTTCACCAGCACGAGCCAGGAAGTCATGTGCAGTCACGATGGCACCGTCATGCTCAGCCATAACCAAAATGTTTAGGGAGGCCTCGTTTAGTCGTTGTGAAAGGGTGCCCTCAGAAAAGTGACCAGTAATTATGTCCTTACAGCAATCCACCTCCTTTGTAAAATGACGCTGATTTATTTATTTATTCATTTAAGTACCTACATTCGCCCGAGGGCATTACATAATGGGGGCATTCACACAAGGCATAAAGAATTGCGCTTAAAGTTTCAAATGCTACACTTGGAAAAAGTTAAAAAAGAAGGAATTAAAATTTACAAGCAAACAACAATATGAAAACAAATAGGCATAAGCACCACAGTTAACAATTGTACGATATGTGGTAAGGACTGCTAGCAAGGCATGAAAGATAACATAAAAAGTCACAAAACATGGCTTAAAACAGGGCATATACAAGACAGATGTTTAAAACATTGCAAGAAGGGAAAAGCACAAACGCAGTACTATTCACTGAGTAAATGCTGGGTTAACAATTCCAAAAATTTATCGTCGCTTATCATCCCCATGACGTGTTGCGGAAGGTGATTCCAATGCTTGATGGAACGGGGAAAGAAAGAATTCATAAAAATTGATGTACGCGCAGCTACTTCTCTTATCTTAAATTGGTGGTCTCGCCGAGTAGATACGTAGTTTGGTGGTAGTAAATATAGATTCCTGGTACCGGCATTGCGCTGAAGGTATACATCACAAAGGAAAACAAATGCGAAAACATGTCCGACGCAAACAAAGGTCAGGCCAGCCAAGCGAGTTCTTTATTTGAGTAATACTTGTAGAAAACTGGTAATTATGAGTTACAAATCGAGCAGCACGATTCTGAATTGATTCTAGGCGGTCGATAAAGTTTTGAGTGTGGGGATCCCACACAATGCATGCGTACTCGAGTATGGGCCGAATATTTGACAAGTATAGCCGTTCCTTTACTTCCTGAGGTGCGTGTCTAAAATTTCTACGAATGAAGTTAAGAGTTGATGATGCTTTAAAAGACACGGCTTCAATGTGACGGTTCCAGGTTAGATCAGCTGAAAAGATTACTCCTAAATATTTACCTTCGTTTTTTTGTGGAATGGGCACGTTATTCAAATATGAGAATTCAGTTCTGAGAATTGCCACTGCGATTCCGGGCGCTGCGACTGCATGTCGCGCGGAACTAAATGAAGAAACATAATATTAGCTGGAAAAGTTGCTGTCGGGGAATAATTATTGTCGGTCTGCCTCATCAGCCAGTGCACTGATAATGTTACCACCTCATGCAGCATGCACGTTACCCCGCGTTTTCGGGCATTTCAGGCGATGGGAGTGCGGGGACTGGGCATGCAGCGTAGCCCCGGTGCAGTATCTGTATGCAAACACTCAACTATAAATTACTTTGGCAAGTGAGGGTTGCCGCACATAAAAATATTATTCTGCGGCTCTAATCTAATGCCGACCGCTTTATTCTTAAGCACCCTGCACACGAACTCAAACTACATACACAAATCACGCCTGCCGTTTGAAACATACCGACTGGAGAGTCTGGTGCCTGCTGCGGC
The DNA here is from genome assembly GCA_013339765.2 of Haemaphysalis longicornis. NCBI lineage: Eukaryota > Metazoa > Arthropoda > Arachnida > Ixodida > Ixodidae > Haemaphysalis > Haemaphysalis longicornis. The sequence goes on from CM023449.1 coordinate 103,747,583, forward strand.
GGCACGTGTATGAACACCTGTAGAATATTATGGTCATGTAGCTCGGCGCACTCGGCGCACGTTAGCTCGGCGCACTCGCACTTGTAGATTAAGTTAGGCAACCACTCCCAGCTCACAACGCAAACACGCTTTGATGACACCCGCATGGCAGTAACACTTTACTCGCACCCACTGGTGAAATCATTTTGGGGCTCTAGTGACTTTTATTCCTTCGTATCCTCATAGGACGCACATCTAGATGATAGCCCCAGATAATTGATTATGTCAACTTGCGAAGTTTGTGGTAGTTAGCCGGCATCAGAAGCAGAATACGGCCTCATGCGCAAATAGTAGACAACTCCGCCGCCGCACATTTCAACCTTGGAAGTGTACCAAGCCCTCGTAGGCTCCACAAGCTCGTCAAAATACGTGGAGCAAAAATTAGGCCGGGCGCGCGGTTATAAAAAAGCGAACTTACTGGGCATAAAACCTAGCTCAAGCAGTGCAGATTCAGCGCCGTGACATAGCGGACATCCATCGAAAGCGGATGGTGTGGCGTCACATAAATAATATGTATACGTCCATCAGTACCTGTACCACAAAAAAGTTTATTGGTTTATCAGCGTGTATGACAAAAAAGTAACGTTGTTTTACACTGAAGATTTATATATTATATAAGGGTTACAAGAAAGAACCAGATATGCCACGTCGGAAAATGAACTCTATTATTCAGATTGGAAGGGCAAACATGGACGCGGACTCACTGGTAGTGGTAACAGAGGGAGGGAAGCATCAATACTAGAGGTTACCCCGTTTTATATATTTCAGCAGTTTTGCAAGGAGAATACTTTGGTGTATGCAGTCAAAAGCTTTCCAGTAATCACCGAAAACAGCCAGAACTGTATTTCTCTTTGGGAAGCTGTGCATATAAATCGTGTTTTTTTTGTGAGAGAATGGAAATTTCACCAGAAAATGCTTTTCAAAACGCATGTTCGAACCGGTGAAGATACTATGGTTCCCGACAAAGCTCAATAAGCGGGCGTACATTGCCCTCTCAAGAAGTTTAGAAAATACTGGAAGCAGAAAAATCAGTGAGACAGTTTACCATACCAGTCCTGCCACTTTTAAACACTGGAGTCTCTTTGGCACATTGCGTTTTTTTTGGAAGCGCTCCCAATTCAAGGCAGCTAGCACATCGAACCATATTTAATAGGCGATACCTTGAAATCATGTCCGTAACAACCATTACTTTGTTGTGGATTTCGAAAAGTGGCTTTGATTTTTAGCTCACACCGACCAGAGAAACACAGTAGAAATATTGCACTAACCTATTTGAGGAAAATTTTTAGACTTAGAACTAGGGTGTTCGCCACGTAAGACTGAATAGTTTGACGCATTTTCCAACTGGCAAAATGAGACTTCGTCTTCATTTAAAAGAAACGTATCTGGTTTGTTGTAAAAGAAGGGAATAAGCTTTGTTGTAACTGTTGACTTCCTTAAAAGTTCTGTCTGTATCCAATTTCTCCAACTGACAATGTCTCATGGTTTCGAAAATAATATTGACCGTACTACATGTGTCAATCATCGTTAAGAAAGAATATAACCACTGTGTATTACGAATTTACCGATGAGCTACATAATGTCTCGGGTTTCTTGTTTAATATAGGTTTACAATGGCATTTCTTGCTGTATTGTCATAATGTGGGCAAAGAAATTGTTCGCGACGAAATATAAATACTGCCGGTTTTGCGAACGTTAGCTTATTAATGGCTAAATCCAGTTGGACTGATGTATACCATAAAACTGAACCTTCGAAGGCATATAGCATATTTCTAGAAAACATAATTCCTTACTACAACCTAGCCTTCCCTCTTCACATTTTGAGAAAGCCTAGGATAGCCGAGGAAGTGTGGGTGACGTCGGATATATTCAATAAAATCACAAAAAAACAACGTTTTTCTCTTGTACAGATACAAAAAATTAAGACAATGTAGTTAAGATTAACGGATTTCTGAATAAAATAAATGCGGACCCTGAAAATCCTGGTATACATTTTACCGAAATCAGTTTTGTTCAGTTATAGACCACCGTATTCTATTCGGGCCGATTTCTCTCATCTAAAAATTTCTGAAAAGACTCATCAGCCTTCTGAACCAGCAGAAAATTCAGAGGTATGCTGTGTTTCTTGAGTTTGCCAAAGAATTCAATCAGTATTTCTTAAATGCAGGCAGCTTTGACTGCCCATCGGGTTCACAAGAGAAAATATCTATGGGTTGTTATCTATTCATAGCCAGTAAATATTCGTTATTCTGGACACCAGTTTCGAAACCGGAACTTCAATGCATTACTAGAGGCACAAACCACGGTCATGCCAGGCTACGACTGTGCCAGTACTCTACCAATTACGAACTGTCGTATTGCTATTGCTGCTGAGTCTGCACACACATATATGACAATGTTCTACAGTTCTGTTTTCTCACAAAATAAAATTTTCGCGCGTAGAAGTTTTTGTTGAAGGCGGTAATCAAAGTGACATCAGAAATTGCCTGCTGCTTTCAGTATTTCCCGTTTTTAACATGGCCGAATGTACCATATTTCTAGAAGGGCTTACCTTTCTGCAATGGAACAACGTAATTGCGCACAACGGTATAAAAAATGGAGAAAATCAACAGATTCCCAACTACACAATATTGTCACGTAGACAAAGACGAATAGGCCTAATCAAACTGATTTATTTGGGGCGCACTTGGGCCCGCAGACAAGAGAACAAAAGGTGACCTTGCTCGCTGCTCGGCGTCTCACACACCAACGCGCCCAGCGTCTTCGTCAACCTGCGTCCCGCACGTGGCGGTCCAGTCCACTTGGCGATCATGCGAGGGGTGGCCGGGTGTATAACCGATGGGTAGCGCGTCGCGGCAACACCGGCGGGCGCGTGTGAACTAGCTTGCTCTGAGGCGATTGGCGAGCATGCGGCATTATTCCCCTCTTAAGGAAAGCAACGGCTCGATGCTCAACTAATCGGCACGTAATAAATGGAAAGTAAAGAAGGCGAAAAAAAATGTCCTGAGAGTTCTTTGAGTTCGATAGGTGGTTATGACACGGCCCCAACCACAGTTTCAGGCGCGCACGATGCTAGTTGCCACTACTGTGTAAATTGCAAGGTACGCTACACCACACGCACACGCGCACAAGCACATCACACCTCAGGTTGTGACATTGTTGCTGGTGAAAGTACGGCTTTAGGCGGACTACGTGCACTGTTTCGGTAAGCGGTTGACGGCGTTGTCCCACTGTTCCATCCGGGAGAACTTCGTAAGCGTTGCACTATCTTGTAGAGGCGTTGCACTATCTTGTAAGGTCCAAAGTATCTGTGCAATACTTTTTCGTACAATTCCGGACGGCGGACCGGCGTGCACACCCTCACTCTGTCGCCTGGGCGATAGTACACTTCTCTATGGCGAATGTTGTAGCGCGTGGCGTCCGATAGCTGTTGTTGAATAGGAAGCCGGGCGAGTTGGCGGGTTTCTTCGGCGCGCTCGGCGAACTGCTCCGCGTCTGGCGTTGCCAGGTGCTCTTCTTTGAAAGGTAGCATTGCATCAAGCATAGTCTGCACTTCCCGTCCATACACCAAACGAAATGGTGTGAAGCGTGTGGTTTCCTGCGTCGCCGTGTTATAGGCAAACGTCACGTACGGCAGTATTTCGTCCCACGTTTTTTGTTGTACATCTACATACATCGACAACATGTCAGGCCAATGTTTTGTTGATTGTTTCCATCAACCCGTTAGGTTTGCGGATGGTAGGCTTTGGTTTCCCTGTGCGTGGTACGGCTGAGTTCTAGCGTTTCTTGCACCAGATGGGCAGTGAATGGCGTTCCCCTGTCTGTGACGATGCGCGACGTAGCTCCGTGTCGTAAGACGATGTTTTCGATGAAGAATTTGGCTACTTCAGCTGCTGTTCTTCGCGATAGAGGTTTTGTCTCGGCGTAACGAGTCAAGTAGTCCGTTGCGACTACGATCCATTTGTTTCCAGAAGCCGATAATGGGAAGGGTCCTAGCAGGTCCATGCCTATCTGCTCGAAAGGGTTGGTGGGCGGTTCTATAGGCTGAAGTAAGGCCCGCTGGCCTTAATGGCGGCGTTTACCGGCGCTGACATTGACGGCACGTTTGGACGTAGCATTTGACGCTCGCGGTGAGCCTTGGCCAGTAGTATTTCTGGCGCACTCTGGCCAAAGTCCGCGTGAAACCCAGGTGTCGCGCTGTCGTCTCGTCGTGACAGGCAAAGAGGATGTCGTCGCGGAGGTCTTGTGGTTTGACAAGAAGGTATGCCCTGTCGCTGAACTCGACGTTTTTCTTGTATAGGACTCCGTTTTGTAAAACGAAAGAAGACAGCGCTATAGAGAGGTACCGTGGTATGGTAGCGCTTCTACCCTCAAGGTGGTCGATGAGCATTAGGAGATCCGAGTCATCACGTTGTTTGGCCGAAAGTTCGGACGCGGATAGTGCACATTTAGAAGTTGTTTCATCCTCGGCGTTTTCGTATGGCGATTCGACTGGAGCACGAGATAGACTGTCGGCGTCATTGTGCTCGCGGCCTGATTTATAAGCTATGGTAACGTTGAACTCTTGCAGTCGCAAGCTCCAACATGCGAGGCGCCCGGAAGGGTATTTCAGGTTGGGTAACCAACACAGGGAATTGTGGTCGGTTACTACTTTAAAAGGGCGGCCGTAAAGGTACGGGCCGAATTTCGTTATCGTCCAGATCACAGCAAGGCGTTCCCTTTCCGTGGTACAGTAGTTCGATTACGCTCGCGAAAGCGCACGACTTGCGTAAGCAATGACCTTCTCGGCTCCTTCCTGCCACTGAACTAGCACCGCGCCCAGTTCCATGCTGCTGGTGTCCATGTGGAGCTCGGTTTCATCCTCCTCGTTGAAATGAACGAGCACGGGAGGTGACTGTAGGCGATGACGCAGTTATCTGAAGGCTTCTTCTTGTTCCTCGGTCCACAAAAATGAAACGTCCTCCCTGGTTAGGCGCGTGAGGGGTTCAGCGATCCTTGAAAAGTTGCTGATGAAGTGGCGGTAATAGGCGCAGAGACCCAGAATGCGTCGCACGCCTTTCTTATCTCGTCGGGCCGGACTGCAAGCCACGGCAGCTGTTTTTTCTGCGTCCGGTCGCACTCCGTCTGCGTTCACCACATGCCCTAGGAACTTCAATTCGGTGAACCCGAAGTGGCATTTTTCCGGCTTCAATGACAGGCTAGCCGACTGAGCCGCTTCCAATACCTTTTTCAGTCGCTGTAGGTGTTGTTCAATTGTTTCGGAAAAAACGACGAAGTCGTCTAAGTAGGCGAGACCCGTCTGCCATTTCAGACCGGTGAGGACGGTATCCATCATCCTCTGGGAAGTGGCTGGAGCCGATCATAGACCGAAAGGGAGTACTTTGAATTCATACAGTCCATCGGGGGTGACAAAGGCTGTCTTCTCCCGATCCCTTTCGTCTACTTCGATCTGCCAGTAGCCACTCCTGAGGTCGATGGAAGAGAAATATTTGGCTCGCCGAAGTCTGTCCAACGAGTCGTCTATGCGCGGCAGTGGATACGTGTCCTTTTTCGTCACGCTGTTCAGTTTTCTATAATCGACGCAGAAGCGTAGCGTTCCGTCCTTCTTTCTAACGAGAACCACTGGGGACGACCATTGTCTGCTTGACGGCTGGATGATGTCATCTTCAAGCATTTTCTTTACCTGTGTTTCGATTACCTCCCGCTCCTTTGAGGACACGCGGTAAGGCTGTAGTAAAGATCATTTCCCCGAAGTCTGGTGTCGATCGGGAAGCCAATCGCCCGGGCTCCGGTTGATTTGGCAGGAGGCTGGCCGGACGATGGTGGTGAAGTTCTTGGAGGTGGTGGTAGAATTGACGAACACAAGGCGTTGGGGTTGATTAAATGAAACGAAGAGTTTATATACAGCTATTTACAGTACGAAAACAAAGTACATGAGAAATAAACAGACAAACCTCAAACTGCAGCTAGACGCTAGCTCCGAGTGCGCACAAATCACTCGAGCTCCTCAGCTTCGTCTAACTCTACTATTCTCGGAGCGTACACAAACCGCTTGAGAAGCAACGGCCGAGACTCTGTCTCGCCGCAAGATCCGTCTAGTTGCCCGGTGTGGCGCTGCACCCTAAACCTCCGACGCGATCTTAACCTCGACTATGGGGCTCCTAAATCCCAACCTAGCGTTAACGGTCGAGACTCCTTGTCCCGCCGGGAACTGCCAGCTCAGCGCTCAGACAAGAACGATTTCCAACGGCCAAGTTCGGCCTTATAAAACCTCGACATCACACTCTCTCGGGAACACCCCTGTAGCGTTCGTACACGCGTATGGGAGTGCCCTAATTCACATAGACAGCTGTCACTCATCACGCCACGGAATATTCAATGAGGCGCCGCTATCTTCGGGTGAACGGCACGCTCGCAGACGAGAGAGTGCGGGCGACCCCGCGGGGTGAAAGCGAAAGACGGCGACAGTGCGCCATGCTGACCAGGGCACGACAACAATAGAGACACGCCGGTAATGCCACCACCTCCGCGCGTCGAGCGGACATTCCTGGAATCCGGCGGCGCTGTTTGCTTTCTCAATGGGGGATTGTCCTTCAGGTATGCGGTGGGCAAGACGATCCGTCTCCCGTGCGCGCCGTGACGAATTAGCGGTGGTTGCAGCGCAGTGTCGGCAGTGCTACGTCGCTGGACAGAGCGGCGGGTTCTCACGCGCAGCCCGGGCGCCCGGCCACTAATCTCATAAGTGGACCTTACAGCTGTTGTCGTATAGGGCTTGCATCTTCTGTAGCGATGCGATGTTTCGTAATAGGTGTTCGACGTAGTTTGGTGGATGAGGCGAAGCAATCTGTAAACTTGGATGACAGTTCCCCGATTCTTGATTTTTGTTCTTCAGAAAGGTCCGGATTGATGTCAACGTTTTTGAGCGTGGGCTTTCTATAGCAATCACCGCGATCTTCTTCAAATGCGAAGCATTCCACAACCTCAGTAATTTCGTCGACGTAAGCAACAGTGGTTCCGCGAAATAGGAGTCTGTTTTCGTATCCGAAATTGGTGACAAGTAATTCTACCCGACCATCACGAAGCTGCACAATGCCCCTCGCGACACAGATGTGTGTGCTGTGAGCAAAAGTGATTGGTTGCCTTCCGCAATGACTTAACCGTTTTTTATTTCAGCGCACTCAACTGAACAAGTACGATCGTTCGTGGTGGCACGTTTACCCCTTCTTCGATGACGCGAAGTTTCCGTCTGCAACCATTGTTGCCACTTTTCTGAGCTGCCTGCTCAGTAGCAAAGGCGATTCGGCGTTCCCGAAGGTTTATCACCGCAGCATGTTCGCGGAGAAAGTCCATGCCGAGTATAAGGTCGCAAGAGCATTCGGGCATTATGAGGAAGGTGGAGACGAACGTCGATTCACGAATACTCACGCGGGCAGTGCACACGCCGAGTCGGGTGACTACGTGCCCTCCAGCGGTTCGAATTTGCGGTCCCCACCATGGCGTCGTAACTTTTTTCAGTCCTCTAGTAAGCCTACAACTCATGATGGAATAGTCCGCTCCGGTATCCACCAACGCACTGACTGTATGACCGTCGATTAACACTGGTATATCTAAAGACAACTGACAATTATCATCAGGTTTCGCCGTCGCCGTTACTGCGTGCTGCGTTGGAGCCGTCGGTGGAAGCTGTTCAGCAAGTGTTCTTTCAGCGACCTCACCTCCAAAGGCTGCTGCCAATAGTTTTCCTGGGGAGGGCTTGGGGACCGTCCCCTTGAGGCACTTGTGTAAATTGAACGCCTTGGAGAGACCCGGCGTGGAGACGGCGACCCTGATTGATGGCGCTGCGGTGAGTGTACGGGGCGCTGTTGTGCAATGTACTCTGCAATGGCGTGGGGTCTTTGGCCGGGATGCGGACGAGGAGTGTCGATGGCAAAGCCTCGCAGTCCGAGTCGTCGGTAACGACACTCCCTGTACAAGTGTACGGCTTCGCCACAATGGTAGCAGAGAGGCTGCAAATCCGGAGTGCGCCACACATCCGTCTGCCTTCGTCGGTCTCCAACATACGCAACCGACTGCGCCTACTGCAAAGGCATGCGGGGTCCGGGTCCAGAGTACAGAGAAGGAGCTGCTGCGGAGTGCGCCGACTGCACGGGGATGATGGGTCCGGGGTACACAAGAGGAGCTTCTGTGGTAACAGGACGCCGGAGGGCGTCTGAATAGCTCATGTGCAGAGGGTCGGGAACCATCACAGGCGGATCAGCATGGACAGGAGGCACTCGCAAGGCGTGTTGCACCTCGTCACGAATGGCGCTAGCAATAGAACCAATCGGGGCGTGGTGGATGTCGCGAAGTTTTTGCAGTTCCTCGCTGACTATTGAGCGAATCAGCTCTCGAAGTGCGTCAGGGTTCTCGAGCGCGTTGCCAAAGCCACCGGAGTGCGACAGGAAATTAGCTTGGCGCTCATACAGGCTTGAACGCTGCCGTAGCATTCGTTCTATTATAGTAGCTTCGGTAATAAATTCGCGCACAGTCTTTGGCGGGCTTCGAACCAGGCTTCGGAACAGCTGTTCTTTTACCTCGCGCATGAGGTGTCGTACCTTTTTTTCTTCGGCCATGGCGGGATCAGCTCTTCTAAAGAGGCGTTCAATGTCTTCCACGTACACGGTGACGCTTTCGTTCGGGAGCTGAACCCGGGATTGCAGCTCGCGCTTGGCCTTCTCTCGGCGGACGCTATTTCCTTGTGCTTGCTAGAAACTCGCTTCGAAATTCTGTCCACGTCTTTAACTTCCGTTCATTTTTCTCAAACCACGAGCGCGCACCATTTTCTAGGCTGAAGTAAACATGTCTTGACTTCGCCGCGTCGTCCCACTGTATAAAGGCAGCCACTCGTTCAAACTGGTCTAGCCAGTCTTCCGTGTCTTTGAATAATTCGCTATGAAACGATTTCGGGTTCCGAGGGTTCTGGAAACTAATGATTGGGGTGGCCATACCTTGCTGCTGGGTTTGCGGTGCACCGGTCCTGGCTCTAGGTTTCGTCGAGAAGTCCAAACAATGGCGACGCTACTTGAAGCCGCCGGCTCACCCGGTGAACGGGAGTGTCCACAAGAAAAGGCGTCGAAGGGCTCGCGTTGCGGCTCTTCGATGGCGTTTGAAACATGGGATAGGATTACCCCGCACCTCTACCAGTTCGTCACGTAGACAAAGACGAATAGGCCTAATCAAACTGATTTATTTGGGGCGCACTTGGGCCCGCAGACAAGAGAACAAAAGGTGACCTTGCTCGCTGCTCGGCGTCTCCCACACTCACGCGCCCAGCGTCTTTGTCAAACTACGTCCCGCACGTGGCGGTCCAGTCCACTTGGCGATCATGCGAGGGGTGGCCGGGTGTATAACCGATGGTTAGCGCGTCGCGGCAACAGCGGCGTGCGCGTGTGGACGAGCTTTGCTCTGAGGAGATTGGCGAGCATGCGGCAATATCAAGGATAAAATTCTTTGTAACTTTGAGAGAAAATTATTTACATAGGAATATTTCCTTTCTTTCTTATACTATTAAATTTCTGAGGCATCACATCTTATTACAATTCAAAATCTACGCTAATCGTAGCATAAAAATTTACTGAAATAAAAATTGCCTAATATTAGGAAAAAAGTACACAGATGTCATTACCCAAGGTTTGATTAAATTATGTATGGTGATCCGCAACTCTCTCTTTTAGGTTCATTGCTCTTTCAGGTTTATATTTCTGGTATAGCAAACACACATTTCACTCCTCATATAATTGGGTACGCAGATGACACAAATGTTTTTTTTTGTGGTTCTCATCCAAAATTCATTGAAGGCTGTGCAAATGATTTGTTGTGTAAGCTACATTATTGACCTGATGCCAAAGCGATCACCCTAAATGTAAAAATGACTTTAATATTTCCCACACTAACAAGAAGTCTATGATTCATGACATCCCGCTAAAAATACAAAAATGGAGTTCACGGCCGTAATTCTTGCTTATCGTGACGAGTGACCTTGAGTTATCACGTAAGTTAGAGTGACCATGCGACTAGCGAAGTAATAAAATATCGAGGTGCCTTAGCTTGATATGCCAATTATAATAAATTTTACTCCAGCAAGTTTATAAACACAGATACGTTCTATTTACTCACAGGTGGTGCACGGAAATGTTACATCGAATAATTTTGATAAAACAAGTTAATTTCGCTACTTTTTTCTAAAAAGAAATGCCTACACGGTGTATTTTCTCCCTCATCTGCCTTTGACAATGACCTCTTTCAGCCAACGAATGCAGTGCAGTTTTAGAGCCTGTATTAACGCTCCTTCTGAGTTATTTTTCATAAAATCAAACATAATTTTTTTGTTTTCCATAGAAGTATTAGGTTAGGGATGTTATATACAGTCTGCATAGTAACTACTGTGTAAGTTGGGTTGTGGTTCAGAAAGATTTTCGGTTACACTGTTTCATAAGCATGTGGCAGTTCTGTATAATACTTATTAGGTTTCATTTATGTGATAAAAATATATCGTTATGTATGTTCAAAAAAGTAAAACGACTGTATGTTTACATTTTATGTGAAATACCTCTTTACTTTGTTGGCCGTCTATTTCTGTAAATACGTTACTGTCATGACTGCTCTAGGTTTGTTGTTGTTATTCCTTTTGAATGCGCTGAGTAATTTGTCTGCTTTACTGGTGATATTTAGTTTTACTACAAACAAAGCGTGATATTTGCTGCAGATGTCAGCAATCGACAATCCAGATTTACTGTTGGGGCCAAAATTACGTATATTATACGCTGGCACAGCAATGAAAACACTGTCCAAAGGGTATGAAGCATATGCTGTTTATGGCGCGTTATCATAATGGTACAGCCTATGGCTGTTGTAGTGGTAGGCGTGCAAGATGTATATGTATGTTTATTCCTCATTGTTTTGCTCTCTTTGTAAAAACCATTCCTTCGTTAAACCCATGTCTTGTCTACGTTAGTATGATATTGTTGAGACGAACAAGTATGCTTCAAATTTCCTCATTTGTACAATATGTAGGAGATTGCCAGCCCTTTTTTGAGGTTGCCTATGTGTCGTGGGCACTTATACTTCAAATACATCTCTGGCCAGTGATTCATCCCGGTATGCTTTCACTCGGCATTTTGTTTTTAAAGTATTGTGTCCCCATTTTTGAAGTGCTGCATACAAAGTAAAGTCTCATAAGAGGTGAACAGACTCTTGTAGAAGCACACGAAGCACAGCCTGAAACAAGAAATGTCGCCTCAAAAACAAGTGGCAGTAAGTAGCCGCAAACCAGTCCTGATCCGTACAAGAGCCCATGAAACTAAGGCAATCTCAATTGTGTCATAGAAAATTGGGAATATGGCAACAAAGCATCGCTGTACATGCCTTTGGAAATAAACTATCAGAGAGACAATTTAAAAATTAAAATAAATAAAAAGACAGTGTTGTCAACCTAGCTGTAACAAAGTACAGCTGGGCAGAATGAATGCATTACGCTTTCGCAACACAACCACGTTTGGGTTGATGGCTATCTGCCTTGGCTTAGGTGGTAAAGATTTTAAAATTACAAGAACAGTAAACATTTGCCATTAGCATAAATGCGTCACACACAGTAGAAAGGTTCGCCAAAACAAAAAAATTTCCCCGCATTTCCCCGAGGGGAAGAATGTGAAAGTGCGAATGCAGGAGTTGAATTTGCGCGGTTCGGTAATGTTCGCGAAAGAGAGATCACACACACACACACAACTACAAAGAAAGAAAGATGCATTTATTGACAGACACCTATTTGTGTTGTCGTTGTACTTGATTGCTAGAGCGGATCTCAGCTTTGAAATTTCGTGTCAGTACTCCTTTGAGCGGGTGCATTAGCCCTTCTCACGCCCGATTCTTGGCCAATCGCCCTAAGTGGGTATGTGGTAAAGAAATTAGGAACTCTTCTTGGCCAATCGCCCTAAGTGGGTATGTGGTGCGGACGGACGGACGGAGGTGGACGCGTGATTCAGATTACTTCGCCAATCGCCCTAAGTGGGTATGTGGTGCGGACGGACGGACGGCGGTGGACGCGTGATTCAGGGTCGCTTAAGAAGTGCATTCGCACTTAAAAGAAACAAAACGTTATCCCATGCTACATGAACAAGACAGTTATGCATCTTGAAATATCGGACACTATGCGAAATGGCTGAAAAAAACGCAAGAAATTAGGACAACAGAAATGATCGAAAGGCGGTTAGAAGACAAACAAGACAAATGTTAAGGCGGTTACAAGACAAGGCGGTTATAAGACAAATGTTAACTCAAAATATTTCACACCTTTTGAAAAGATTGCGGGTTAATAAAACAAAACCAGCTTGGAAACACAGATGTAATTGAGTTGTGGTATCGACTGCCATACAAATGTAAGCTACCTAAATATAATCACATGTAGAGAAATGGTTGTGAACATTACAAAAAGTGTATATTGTGAGCGCGTATGGCGCGTCAGCACAGTCTGGACACTCCCATAAACTGTTCATACACTCTGGGCCATTTCCTGCATTCCCTCCTCACCATGACATTATCATTCGCAGTAACATTACCCAACACTCTTCCCTGGTTCATCATCGTCATCACTCTCGGGTAGGTGTTCGGAACCCATTGGATCGCCGAATAAACATCTTGGTTCACCCGTTGCTCAAGGGCCTTACAAGTGGTGAAGGTTGACGTCGGTCCAGTCTTCAACGCCTTACAAGCATACCCTTGGAGCTCCGTTCTGGATGGTGTTTGCCTTCAACACAGCTGCAGGGTGAGGCCGGAAGCAACCACGCTGGCGCCTCCACTCCTGCGCCTCTTGCAGTTGCCGTCACCTGCCGCGAGCAGGAGCCCCCGCATTTCGCAGGGCTCCGCGGTGAAGACGTCGATGACTGGTTGTACGAGAATGCTTGCGTCAGTGCTTTCAACCAAAGGGATGACGCGGCGAAGCTGCAGCAGGTTTCGTATTCCTAGGACGAGGTGGAAAAAACATGGTTTTTGCCGCTGCTCACTCCGCAGCTGTCTGTGTTGTTCTCCTCTCTCCTACTTCCTCCGGCCCAAGTTCGGCTTTATGCCGTTGCACCGGGCTATATCTGCCGCAATCAGCGCTGACCTCTATCCCACGCAAACTGGCTTTTTACTAGAACTCCTAAACAAGCACAAATCCTTGTTTGATTCGAATTGTACTACGCTCGGCCAAACTTCCGCCGCAACGCACCAAATAGAAACAAATGGAGCCCGTATTATTTGCCGCCGCCCATACCGTGTGTCTTCGTCCAAACAAAAAGTCAGCGACAATGTCGCCGATATGCTTCAGCGCAAAATTATCCGCCCATCAAACAGCCCTTGGTCGTCCGCCGTGGTCCTCGTTCAGAAAAAAGGCGGATCCCTTCGATTTTGTAACAATTACCGCGTACTCAATAGAATTACCCGAAAGGATGTATATCCGATGCCTCGCATCGATGATGCCCTTGACTGCCTGCAAAGACCAGAATACTTTTGAGCCTTGACCTCCGCTCAGGTGATTGGCAAATTCCAATGAAGGAGGCCGACAAAGAAAAGACAGCATTTGCCACCCCTAATGGACTATATGAATTTAATGTAATGCTTTTCGGACTATGCAACGCTCCTGTGACTTTCGAGCGAATGATCGACAATGTTCTTCGGGGCCTTAAATAGAGAACATGCCTTTGTTATTTGGACGACATCGTATTTTTTCTTCAAGTTTCACTGAGCACTTGAAACGTCTAGATGAGAGTCTTCCATGCCTCGCGAATACGCGTCTTCAGTTGAACACCAAGAAGTGCCTTTTCGCCACAAGAAGCATAAAGGTTCTTGCCCACGTCGTCAGCAATGAGGGGATTCGGCCCGGCCCAGAGAAGATTGCTGCTGTCATCCATTTCCCACAGCCACAACAGCAAAAAGCCCTACGCAGTTTTCTCGGCCTAGCGTCTTACGTCCGCCGTTTCGTGCGCAACTTTGCTGCAGTTGCTTCTCCTCTCAACAAGCTGCTACACCCCGGAACACCCTTTGTATGGTCAGGCGACTGTGATGAGGTTTTCCGACAACTCAAGCGCGCACTCACCTCAGAACCGGTACTATGCCATTTTTATGAGTCTCGCACTGTTATTCTGCACACGGATGCCAGTGGCCACGGAATCGATGCTGCCGTGCTGCCGTCTAATGATCAACGCCGAGAAAGGGTTATTTCTTACGCAAGTCGTCCCATGAGCACCGCCGAGAAAAACTACACAATCACCGAGCAAGAGTGTCTCGCTGTGGTTTGGGCCATTTAAAAATTTCAACCTTACCTCTACGGCCGCCACTTCAAAGTAGTGACTGAGCACCACGCTCTGGGCTGCTTGCAGACGCTGAAACATTTATCAGGACGGCTCGGAAGATGGGTTATTCGACTCCAAGGATATGCCTTTACTGTCAGATACAGGTCCGGAAAAAAGCACCGGGATGCGATTGCACTTTCTTGTTGCCCTCTGGGGTCGAACATGACTTCCGCGTCATTACCCATTAACACGGTCCTTCCCATCGCACATTTAAATCGTATAGCAGTTGAGGACCTCTGGGGCCTGCCTTCTCTTCAAAGAGCCGTGGAAGGATCGACCAGCTTACCGCCTCATCCCCTCCTCCAAACAGTAGGTCCCGTCGGCAACTTCAAGAATTCAAGTTTTTGTACACAGTCTTGTACCGTTCTACTCATCTCTCTTCTGGCTACCGATGGGTTCCCGTTGCGCAATGCTCCATCCGCGCGCAGATACTAGAAGCGGTGCACGACGATGCCACAGCGTTCCACCTAGGCTTCAGTAAAACCTTCGGGCGAGTCCGCAGTCATTTGTTTTGGCCCGACCTGGCCACTTGCGTTGGCCGTTATGTCGCTTCCTGCCCATCTTGTCAGCAGCGCAAGAGATCCACATCCCCGCCTGCCCGACTGTTGCAGCCGCTTCCGTGTCCGTCTATGCCTTTCCAAACGGTTGGTATAGATCTCTACGGGCCTCTCCCTTGTACAGCCGCAGGATATCGGCGGATTGTGACCGCAGTTGACCACCTAACACATCATGCAGAAACGGCGCCAATTCGTTCTGGCTGAGCAGCAGAGTTCGCCGACTTCTTCCTCCACGCAATCCTCTTGCGCCATTGGACCCCTCGTGCTCTTTCGAGTGATCGCGGCAGGGTTTTCCTGTCCAGTATTGTTGAAGATGTTCTTCGTGCTTCGAACACAGTCCACAAAACCACTCCACCTACCACCCGCAAACGAACGGCCTCACTGAACGGCCTCAGCGGACACTCTCGGATATGCTTTCTGTGTACATTCGACCTGATCACACCAACTGGGACACAATTCTTCCAGTTGTTACGTTTGCTTATAATACTGCAGTTCAACGAACCACCGGCTACTCTTCATATTTCCTCGTGTACGGCCGTGACCTATAGTTCATTCTGGACACCAAATCTTTATCGGCTTCCGCATCGACTCAAGCCCCTCCGAAGAACAGTTTCTCTCCCGTGTAAACTTTAGCGATCGAGTGGCTCCTCTGCAAAGTGAAGCCAGTCAGCCCGACCGCGAGGATCGTTACGACGGCAGCCACCGTCATGTTCGGTACTACCCTTGTGACGAGGTCTTACTTAGAACGCCCAGTTGAAGACCAGGACTATGTGAAAACTTTCTCCACTGTTTCACAGGCCCGTACTCGGTCCATGACGAAACATCCTCTGTCAACTATCGTATCACGCCTTGTCAAGCTCGCTTGGACTGTCGATACTGTGGCACAGAAATCCTGCACGTGTCACGGCTGAAGCCTTTTTTCTGCCCTACTTCGTGAACATTGGTGGTCAGGCACCCACCTTCATTCGGAGGGGAAGATATTGTGAGCGCGTATGTCGCGTCAGCACAGGCTGGACACTCCCAGGAACTGTTTATACACTCTGGACAATCTCCTGAATTTCCTCCTCGCCGTAACATAATCATTCTCATTAACATTACTCAATCCTCTTCTCTCGTGCATCATCATCATCGCTCTCGATACGATGTTTGGAACCCACTGGATCGCAGAATAAACGTCTCGATTCACCTGTTGCTCAAGGGCCTTACAATATACATAACTGATTGTTAGTTGGTTACAAGAGAAGTTAAAATTTACGTTACAAATAATTACAAATAGAGAAATGGCAGAATCACATTAAAAATTACTTTACAAACACAGAAATTATGGATGGCGGTTAGGAATCCAGCACAAGGTAACACTACTTCAATATTCGACACAATGTGGTGTGCCTTCGGAACAGAAAAAAAACGCGAAAAACCCGACCTGTTGCAAAAACAAGTCAGATTAAGTGACTACGTAATTCACACCTAGTGATATGATTGGGGAACAATAAAACGAAATAAAAATCTGGAGGAAAGACAAATATACACGACTTTCAGTAATTCACACCTAGCTGATTGGCGGGTGAACATTAAACAAAAAGTACACGATCTCCCCGTAGAAAACTATATGGTGATGAAAAGCATGGGGGTTCCAGGTAGGTTCCACATCACAGCAGAACCGGCCCAGGCGGTGTCTCCGAGCAGACTGAACGCCGCGCAGCTCGCGCACATGCTTTTATACAGCACGAGGAGAGGAGAATGGAGGAGAGACGCGCATGAGCAGTGGGGTGTGGACGGCGAAACAACAAGGGAGGGACATAGCCCCGAACATGAGATGGCTCCTGGAGCGACAGTGTTCCGGTATCTTCCTGAGCCGGCACGAGACCAGCCCAGCGGCAAGGAGGAGAGAGAGAGAGAGACAACCTAATAGAAGAGGATGACCACTGGTCACCATGGTCGAAAGGAACTTGGAGGGAGGGTAAAAGAAAATAAACAAATGCTGGTCCGTCTCATTAAACTCAATAACTGGGCAAGTTCTTGGAACTTGCTATTCTTAGGCCCGTTCTTGGTGATTGCAATAGGGTTTGTGCACGTTCGCCAGTTCGTTCGGCGTAGGACCCGCTCAAACAATCCCGTGCTAAACCGCTTTTAATTGAATAAACTGCTATTTCTTATAACAGTTGTGCATCAGTTTGTTCTGGATCGTGACGTGGCTGGGGCGAGTTGAATGTACGGTGCATGGCGAAAGCTGGACACCACCAAACTAGGTGTTTGAGGTCTGATGGAGTGGTGGTAAAGCAGTAAGGGCATCGAGGGGGCAGGTGAGGGGTATACCACTTGCGAAGTGTTTCGGGTGTGAAGGCTGAATTTGCCATATATTTGTTAATAAAAATTTCGCCTGAGAGGGGAATAGAAGGTAGGCGGCTGAGGTAGCCAGCTGGAGTTAGGGCTTTTTGACGGTTACATTGGTCAATCTTGTGCTAGTGAATGCGCATCGCTGGGGAGGGCGACGGGAACCGCGACGGCCTTACCCCAGGCACCAGTGGAGGATAAGAGGGGGAACTCTCCTTAGCGGCCACGTGGGCCGCCTGGTTGCCTGAAGGAAATGGTTCGTGGCCAGGTACCCAGTCGACGATGATGTTGGTGTTGTTCCGTTGCAGGAGATGAATTCGAAACAGAATTTCGTGGACGATAGAGTGGGTAGAATCATACGATCACAAAGCAGTGAGGGCCTTGTAAGAATCTGTGAGTATGGGTATAAAGGGTGGTAAAGGTGGGTCACAGTCAAAGGCGATAGCTGACACTGCGTGGTGAAAAGCGTACAGCTCCGCATCGACGCTGAAAAGTTTTCTGCCAAGTATGGTGGTGTACCCTGAGAGAACCGGGGCTTCAGGGCATGTCCAAGTAAGGCCCGCGCCGTGATTGTTCACGCTTGGGCCGTGAAAATTTTCAGTTCATTCTGAAGGCGATCCCTTTGGATGCGTCGGATTCGCCGCTGTCGCAATAGCGTATTACGACGCTTTGTAGATTTGCTGCGCGTAGAAGTATCATGGGCTGGTCGCCGCCAAGGTGCTAGGGGAACTGGGTAATCGGGAATTACTGGCGGCGTTCTGGCATCCCACGCTGCTAAGGCGTGTCCCTGGGTGTAAAGAGTCTTTTGAATTCCGCCTGTGCTTTGGCCTCCTGAATGATTGGCTTCAATAGGAGCAAGAGGAATAGCTTGCTCTAGTTTACCAATAGGTGTATGCTTTGGTAAGCCAGTGACAGTCCTGAGCGTCACCCGATGTAGCACCTGAATGGTTTTGACGGTTATCTTGTTGAGGTAGTATGCCGTTGCACCGTACGTGAGGATGCTCACAGTGACAGCCCTGGCCATGTTCAAGATGGCTTTCTGCGATGCTCCCCCATATTTACTATACAATCGATGGATAGAGTGCAGTATGGCATACCATTTCCGTTTTATTCTTTTGACCCTAATGCCATGTCTGTTTTTTGTTCCCATTGGAAGGCCTAGGAGTGTAATGGGCTCAGTTGAAGCAGATACATCGCAGTTGACTATGTTGACTGCAATTTCTTGGGGTGGGTCAGGTGGCTTACAACCGTATACTGCCAGAAATTCGGTTTTTTCAAGTGCGAGTTGTAGAACTAGGCAAGCCAGAGTGAGCACAAGGCTATTAGCCGTGGCCTGTAGCTCAACAACCTGGTCCTCAAAATCGGCCGCCTGCATTCAGACCGTGATATCATCGGCGTATATGGTGAAGCGGGCGCCTGGGTCAATTTCATGTTGTCAAGCTACTCTGGTGATGGCCAGGTTGAAAAGTAAAGGGCCTAAAATCGACCCTTGGGGAACACCGCGGTCGAGGTAGTAAGTCGGGTTCCCATCCAGGGTGCG
This sequence comes from Haemaphysalis longicornis, assembly GCA_013339765.2. NCBI lineage: Eukaryota > Metazoa > Arthropoda > Arachnida > Ixodida > Ixodidae > Haemaphysalis > Haemaphysalis longicornis. The sequence continues at coordinate 103,766,419 of CM023449.1, forward strand.
AACCGTGAAGGCATACAGGCCGGCTTTGGTGGAATGCTCTAATCCAACTTTGCGTGCGGGCACTGGGGTAGGCACGCGCCAGTTCTTCTAGAATGACCAGGTGGCTAACGTTGTCGAACGCCTTTCGCAGATCAACCGCTATGACGAGGTCAGGAGTGCCGCGATGGTAGTGGGGGCGGTTAATTACATCGCGCGGAAGCCAGAGGCTATCATGCATGCCAACATTTGGCCTGAAGCCTGTTTGGGCTGGTTGAAAGTACGGTTGGACATATTCTAAATAATGTGTGAGCCGATTGTTCATAAGTCGCTCAATCAACTTGTAAATAACGGGCGTGATGGAGATCGGCCTAATGTACTTAATTTCACTGGAAGGCTTGTTGGGTGTGGGGATAGGAAAAATAAGTGTTATTGTAAGGTGTTCTGGCACTTGCCTGTGCTCCCATAGGTCATTGATCTGACATAGAAGATGTTCCAAGGCCTCATACTGGAGGTTTTGGAGGTGCTGCCACGTGACCCGTCATGACCTGGCGCATAATGAAGCCGTCCCTGGCAGATTGCTGTGCTTAGCTCGGCCACTGTAAAAGGTAGCTCCAAGTCAGGGTCAGGCTGTGGAATATCAATAATTGGAAGTAGAGCCGGGGGAGAGGTGGAAGCGTGGGGAAAGAACGTACTTATAAGTCACCGCTCCACTGTTGACAGATCTGCGCTGAGGGTTAGTGTAGTGAAAAGAGGCGTTCGTTTGGCAGCCTTCTGAGTGAGGCTGCGGTGCAGACGCCAAAGTGCCGGTAAGCCTCTCGCGCGACTGAGGGTGTCACAGAGAGTTGTCCAGTGATATTATTTTAGCTCTTTTTGATAAGCTGTATTAGGTTGGTACTGTTTCCGGATCTTTTGGACACCTTTCTGGCATTTTCAATTAGATCTGTAGGTGCGAGTGAGCTTATGGACCTTTTTCCAAAGGTAAGCCATGTGGCTGTCCATGTGGGGTGTTTCCGTACCACATTCGATGTACTCCTGTGCCGGGGCAGATGTCCTGGTGATTAAAGAGCTTAAGTCCCCTAATGGGGTTGGGGAAGATACATCATTATAGCCTCCCGAAAGGTATCCCAATCAATGCGCTTCATGGCCTTCCGTTGGTGGATCTTCTTCCCATGGAGATGGATAAGTATTGGGAGATGATCACTTCCCCAGGTTGTAGAGAACGGTAACTATTTGCGAGTAAGGCCAGCAGTAGCCCAGGTAAGGTCGGGGGTCGTATCTTGCTGCGAAGAATGAAGGCGAACTCGAGTGGTCATGCCTGGTTCATTGATTAAAATGAGATTTGAGGCCTCGGCGGCGTCCTCTAGCGCTTGCCCACGCGAATGAGTGTGGGCATAGCCCCATGTGGTGCTCTGTGCATTGAAGTCGCCACCAAGGAGGAATGGGGTACCGGGATATTGGGCCATGAGAGCGGGAAGCCAGCCGAAAGAGACGTTCGGTTTGTAATAGGCAGTGGCCAAGATAACAGCCTTACCACTAGGTAAGCGGGTGTGCGCCGCGACGACTTCATGGTTGTTGGAGTTGAATTCACTAAAAAAAATTTGGTGGGTACCTACGGAGGAACGCACCAGAACTGCAGCGTAACTGGGCAGAACAGAAGTGGCAAGAGAACCACGGCGGATATGATGAGGCATAGAGCTGTTAGAGAACGTGACATACCCAGCTACTTGAGGCTTACAGCGCGTTTTTTGTAGGAGAATATAGAGTGGTTGAATTTGTTTTATTGTCTGTTTGAGGATAGTTTCTTGTTGACAGAAGCTTCTGCAGTTCCATTGTAAGGCAGTTGCGGGTGTACCTATTGCGGCTGTTTGGTGGGTTGCGATGGGACTTTGCGAGGGGGCTCTTTGGGGGGCTCTTGCTTGGGCAGTTTCTAAATAACAGATTCAATTAGGGTTCTGGTCTGGCTGAGTTGGTTGTCAAAATTTTCCTGGTCTTTTCTTCGATCTGCCTGGCGCGCGAGACGCTCATAATGAATGTCCGTGCGGACAGCCTGGAGGGCTAGTTGAAGAGGAGAGTTGTGGAACGACTTGGAGGTTGGTGTGCGCTTGGTGCTTGGGCTACGGCTGGGTCGGTTTTGGGAGGTCCGACGAAGCTGCCACTTAGGCTTCGCGGAGGCTTTGTTCTGTCAAGGAGGCGGCTTCTGAGCTCTTGGTTCTCTGTGCGGAGTTGGCAATTTTCAGTTCGGCAGCAGTTGAATGTCGGAATCCAATGCAGCAAGCTGCGAAAGTGTGGAGGTCAAAGTTGCATCCTGGGGCTTACTGGAAGAAGATGCGATGGCATCAGATAGATCCGCCGATGCTGAATTAGTTCTAATGCGGTCAGCCCAAGATACACCCCGCATTGCATCACGTTGAGGGTTGTTGGCTGGTGGGGTAGGGATTCTACTGGGACACATGGGGTTGAGGGCAAAGTGCCCAAGTACCTTACAAGACTGAGGGCCACCACCATCATCTTCAGAGTGTGTTTTGCCACAGGAGTTACAAACTGCCTCTGCCGGGCAGGAGCGAGCCATGTGTCCGACGTTGTGCCAGTTGTAGCAAACTAGCCTTTTGGGTTGGTATGGGGAGACTTTCACAAAGGTAGTCAAATATTATATGGCGAGGAGGAGAGCAGCGTTACCACGGTTTGCTAGGGCTCCTTGAGCGACAGTATTGCTGGTGTCTGCCTGAGCCAGCACGAGACGAGCCGAGCGGCTAGGAGGGGAGCGGCGGTATTACAGCTAGCGTGGAGAGGGGGACGATGAGGAGAGGTGGACGCCGGTCAACTGAGGGACAAGGTGAGCTCAAAAGATTCTTTGCATCTAAACATCTTGGAGTCTATAAACAATTGAGTGGTGGTCGTGAGTACAAAAAAATGACACCATTTCCCCGAAGGGAACTATGTGGTGATGCAAAGCATGGGGTCCGTGTAGGTTCCACACCACAGCAGAGCCGGCACCGCCGGTGTCTCGGAGCAGACTGAACGCCGCGCAGCGCTTGCACCTGCTTTTATACAGCTGGAGGAAAGGAGAATGGAGGAGAGACGCGCATGCGCAGTGGGTGTGTGGACGGCGCAACTACAACCGAGGGACATAGCCCTGACCAGGAGATGCCTTCTGGAGCGACAGTGTCGCCGGTGTCTTCCTGGGCCGGACGAGACGAACGCGCTTCCCCTTTAAGGCCTCCTGTAGCGACAGTGTTGCAGGTGTCTTCCTGAGCCGGCACGAGACGACCCAAGCGGCGAGGAGTAGAGCGGCATTATTACAGCAGGCTTGGAGAGGGGAACTTGAGGAGGAGAGGTGGACGGTGAATATTTCACACAATGTAAATTGCTTTAATAAAAATGCAGGAAATATACCATAATGTGCGAACGTATGAATGAATGAATGGTAGATACAAGGACAAGATAAATTTACTTAATTAAAAATTTACTCTTTGGTAATTGTTTTAAAACAAGGACACAAAAAAGCTTAGAATCAGAGAACTCATTGAATGATTGTGACGAGAACATTTATTATATGGCTTTAAATAATGTAAATGTAGTGAAATGATTGGCGGACAATAAAAAAAAAGCTGAGAAGCGCAGAAGTGATTGAATGGTGTTTACGAGTACACTCATATTATATACTAATTTATTCCCGGCTAGTTTATTGATGTCAAAGGTCTGCAAACTCACTCATGAGTCCACTCACTCAGACTCATTTGTGCTCAAACTCACGCGTGAGTTTTAGTTCGAGTGAGCCCGAGGCTAATGTGACATGATGAGTTTGTGCTTTAGTAAGTTTGAGCCGAGTGAGCCCGACTGTGTTTGAGTTCGATTGAGTTTGAGTGCGCCTGAGACCTAGTGAATTTTGAGTTATATTTGAGTACTGTGTACATTTTGAGTTTGAGTATATTTTGAGTTCTGAGTGCATTTTGAGTTTGAGTTTATTTTGAGTTCTGAAGACATTTTCAGTTTGAGTACATTTTGAGTTTTAGTACATATTCAGGTTTGAGTACATTTTGATTTCTGAGTACATATGTGTTTTGAGCCCATTTTGAGTTTGGGTACATATGAGTAGCCTAGCAGGCAGCTATGGTTGGCTGTTAAGTTCTATGCACCACTGTGGGCTCAAAATTCAGTTACCTGCGAGTACGCCATCATTCGCGATCCGCACGATCAGTTGGGAGGGAGGGGGTGTATGATTTTTATAGTTTCTTGTTGAATTTCTACGGCCCTAAGCACCTGCTGTATAGCAAGTTTTTGCGTCTGAGCGCGTGCGTGACAATTGACTGTTGAGGTCATAAAAAGAGTTGTTTTAAATTTTCGCCCTGGTGGATTCACAAAGTGGGTGGGAAAGGGTGGTGGGAAAGCAAACGGCAGCGCTTGCTTGCTGGTTGTTCGCCTGCTACTGTTAACTGCTGATATTGTTAGGATGAAAATGAGGCGTATTTGCGATATTCACACAATCAGCGATGTTTGCACGCAGAAGCCCATAAACGAACAGTTCGTAAGCTGGCCGATGAACCTTCTCTTCTTTCTCGAACCGAGCACCGTCGAGTATCTCGTCCTGTTCGTCGTTTGCCTGTATTTGGAGCTTCACGTAACAATATACTAGGGGTCACAAAGGAAGAGGTGAGAGCCGAGGGAAAAGGGTAGGGGGCGGTGGGAGGGGGCGCCGTGTTGCGAAATGACGTTTTCTAGGAGGAAGTCGGCAACATCAGTGGCACAGATTGTTGACAGGGCACGGGTGATGGCATAACGGGTCGCGTAGTCGGTAGCAACCATAGGTCGGCGTACTCACTCGTGAGTACACTCCTTTGTACTCAAACTCACGAGTGAGTATGATGATGAGTGAGTACACACCAAGAAAAAATAAAGTGAGTACGATGACGAGTGAGTACAGGGGTAAGTCCACTACTCGTGAGTACAGTATTCATCAGTACACTACTCATCATTATGAGTACTCATGAGTACAGCATTCATCAGTATGAGTACTCATAAGTTTGAGTACTATTGAGTATGAGTACTCATGAGTACACAGTACTCATGAGTACACAGTACTCGTGAGTACACAGTACTCGTGAGTACACAGTACTCATTAGTACACAGTACTTATGAGTACAACTGTCATGAATACTGTTTTTGCGAGCGCTTGCACTCTTGACTATGTGCACTCGTGAATACAGTACTGCAAACAAGTTTTATCACGAGCTCGAGTTTGGACGCGCGTGTACGAGTCGGAAACATTTAGCGGTGCCGCTGTGCAGCTTAACTGCCAAGGATGGCAAAATTAGACAACGAAAACTGCACCTCCCCCCTTTCCCGGTCCCTGTTTGGGGCTGTAAGCGTTTCGCGGCGGCCGCTTGCAAAGCGTGAAGAGGGGAAAGCGAGGGGGGTGAGGGCCCGGCGGGAAAGGCGGCCGCAGTTGCTCTTCTCCTACGGCACTTGTTGATTGCCGCTGTACTTTTGTTGACGCGGCCTGTGAACGCGTGGCGGCTTCATTGCGCTTGCTCCCTTCCAGTTGTTTTAGGGGAGAGGTGGTGGAGGCTGCTAACAATGCACGCACTAGGAGTACTGTAATCCATCTTTTTCGGTTTTGAGAAGTTTCCGTAGACGCATGTCACGCTTTGTAGTCGTTTCGTGAGCCGAACCGCACATTTAAACAGTCGCAGTTAATTTACGTAACTCGCCTCATACCGACTACGTGGCGGACCATTTCGCTGTGGATATTCAAGCGAAAATTTGGCTGATGTACGTGCGACCATATGGTTTTATTAGGTTCTCGTTTTGAAACATTTTGCTCAGGTTCGCTAGTAATATGGTCTCGTGTAGTGCCATTTACAAGTGATCATATAGTCCCACCGTACAGGCGCGGCGGTAGAATTTGCCCCAGCAATGGAAACAAAATATCCGAGTACACCTAAGCACATTTGTGAGTTGTGAATCGGCCATCACACTATCCAGTTGAACGCGTGAGACGCCTTGTTTAGCCTCACATCTTTTGTCGAAGAGCTCTGGCATCTTGCCGCTGGAGGAGCGTTTTGCTTTCGAATGGCTTTACTTTCGAGTGGCAACCCCATTCGCCGCTTCTCGTTTATGCCACCATGTAATGAAGACGCTGACGATGATGGTGAAATTCGGTGGTTGTTATTCCCCTAACTTGACTACTGTTTACAGGCGGGCGACCACCCCTCGCTAGCAGCTACTGTCGAGTTTAAGCTCGCACTGTGGGAGGCCTCGTGAAGGAATCGTTTTCAAATGATGAACCGCAACGCCAGACGCCGCGATTGTCGCTTAAAGGAGCCATGAAGAGAAAATCGTGTAATTTGAAACGACTACGATTCAGTACCTCACTCAGCACCATTAGAGCCACAAAAGACGTTTTTTTAACGAAAAAAAGCAAGAAGTTTTAAAAACTTTCAAATTTTGCGCCACAGTGACGTGTTATGAGCAAGAATGACGTCATACGGGCCAACAATAAAATATAATTTTCAGTGCGTTAACTGCACGTTAGCATTCAAGTGATGCACTCAAATGAAACTAGAGGCCCCATTACAGACGTCCAGTCATCTGTCGTTGCGACAGGTCAGTTAGGTGGCCGCCAATTGCACAAACAAGGTTCCGTGACGTCATAGAAAAGTTGCGCTTAATTGGCTAGGCGGTCGCCACGGCTTCACACGTTTTCTTTAATATATCCGTTATTTGTTGGAAGATTGCGATGATTTTGGTATCATTGTTATCGGGACTAAGCAGTCCTTATTATAAACCTAACTTGTATTTTGTCTTCAGGGCTCCTTTAGGCTCACGTCTTTGAACATCTCGTCAAACATGTGGATTGCACATAGCGATGCCACCGCACTTTTTGATCGATCACTGTCAGCTTCATCCGCACTGCTCCAGATAAGAGCTGCAGATTTCCACTGTGCAACGAACCAACCGGCACGGCAATACAGTGAGGTCGGTGCGAGCTATCACGCCTCCGAAAAACGCGTCTGCAAACTTTGTTCTCGAGTACACGAAGCACGGCAGCGCAGCGCAGTTCGACACTGCTGGAACGGCTGCCAAGCACCGGCAGCAACTGGGTGCCCTGCGGCCCTCGACTGCGAGCGATACCTTCTCCACGCCCTCCTCCCCCCCCGAACACACACACACACACTGCTGGGACTGGGCCATTCCTGCTCTGTCATCACTGTTGCGACGCTGCCCTGCTCAATCCGCCATCGACGCGGCGCAGAGCAGAGCGATGAAGTTGTCGAGCCGACGGTGATTTTAAGCTGCATTTATATACACTATATACAAAGGTGGCAAGAGTGTTACATGGATCGCACAAAGGCGATAGCACTTCTCAACTCAGTACCTCCAATGAAATGCCGCCATACAGCCGCTGCTTCAGGGCTGGTTTTATACCCCCGGGGTTCCACCGCAGCCGCGTGCAGTTCGAATCTTTCCAATCAGGACTATCACTGGCCGCAATTTGAAAGCGAAGTAATTGCGTCAGCCGAGCCACGACAAGAAAGGGAAGGCGACTCAGCGGCGCCGTCTCCAGGGTCTACTCGTGGCATGTCTTTTTCGAGCCGGTCGTCCCAGGCATGATTTGGTGCGGCCGTCTCGATGGGAAAAGGACAGTAGACTCGGCGGCGCTCTGTGCCGCAAAGTCGCGGCACGTCTGCCGCGGGCTGTTTGACCGAGGCGCGAATCGGGCCCACCGTCGGCGCATCGCCAGGTGCAGCAAATTTGTGTCGGGCGCTCTGGTTAACCGCACACACACGCACGCAAAAATTAGTGATTAGGGTCAGACCCGTGGGGGTTTCGACCGTGCTGGTAATGGAAATAGACACAATGACGCCTAGCGCCTCTGTCCTGTCCCTTTCTCGAGGCGGGACCTCCCTCTCTGGCTTTTCGCGCGGTAGCCGGTATTCGTCTTTCTGTTTATCTGTTACTTTGCGGGCTGGCGGCGCTTGCGAGTGGTACGGTTGCGCAATGTTCGCAGAATGCGGAACAGTGGCGGCAGCGTCTCTTTCCAGCTGGTTTTAAAGACGATAGCCTTTCTTTGGCCACTTGAGCGCGACAATGTTGGCCTGACAGTCTGTCTGTCTGTGTCTGTCATAAAGATAATTTATTATTGCAACTTGATATCACGCCCCGCTGTATACATGGGAGCTGCTGGGGTCACCGTTAAGTAGCTTTATGTACATAATGTGCCCTCTCTACAACTGGTCAACTGCCCCGCGATTCAGCCGCTCGTCCAAAAGTTAAAAGAATCCTTAATCAAGGGCTTCATATTGGCAAATATTCCCTCGCTACTAAAGCTGGTACCATGCTTCCTATTTATCAGCTTTGTTCAACAAAAATAAAATATTAGGGATATTTGAACCCAGACATAAATACGAAAGTGATATGGAAGTGAAGGTCTCAGGCTACCACCCCGCGCGCTTCGAAGACACATGGAGTCTCGGGAGTTCTTATTTACAGACAAGAATTATACACGGAACCGTAGCCGTACAAGCTTGGCTAACAGCCGTGCGCTTTCTGACGCTAGCGGCGTCGACAGTGCATTATTTATATTGTTACAAGGCATGGTTATTTTGTTGGCGAGCAGGACCCATGAAACAAGGTGGACAATCTACGCGACTACCTGCGATCATCATCATTTGACCCTGTCATTATCATTACGGCTCTCTCCCGCACTCAGCCTTGTTCGCCTAGCCCGGTGCTTGCATCTCGCTGTACCAAGCCTCCAAATATCGCTCTTCCCCGTAACATTTGGTAGAGGTGCGGGGTAACGCTTTACGCACAACGGAGCTTCGCAGCGGACGTCACCTTGCTCAACCACCAACGATCATGGCCAACAATGGTGCCACCGGCTCAACCACCCCACTTATCGTTGTTTCTCAACAACCCCGTGAAACTTGTAAGTGCACCGGAGCCGACGACTTGGACGTTGAGGACTGAATCGACTCGTTCGTCGCCTTTTCCTGTCCTCCCATTCAACCTTTTACTTTCCTATCTTTTCTCTAACAACTGTCCTGTCGTCTCGTTCGTTCTCAGTTTCCTTTTTTCCTGGTGGCTAGGGTTAACCTTGTGTGGCGGACAACCCTGTGTTCAGCCATATTTGGTTATAGTCGCGGTGTACAGCTGGCGTGGGCATGACTTGCTCGCAAGTTCCTGTCCCGTCCTCTTGTTGGGTTCCATGGTGGGCGGCTGGCACCATGGCTTAAGAGTTGTTTCATTTTATGGCTTCCTTTTTTCGTCTATCTGATCCCTCTCGTAAAAGAGGGGGCACCGATGCAACCGCCCAGTTTTTTACGAAGAACGTTGCCAACTTTCCACGCTTCCACGTAATACACAGCAGCGACGAAGAGAAAACTGCCCGACTTGTCTCGCCATTTCTAGTCGCAAAGACCCTAACTGCCACAATTGGGGAAGGGTATAAGATCAAGAAGCTGGCAAACGGAGACCTTCTACGCGAAGTACTTTACAAACATCAGCTCGACAAGCTCTCAGCGTTAACTTCTTTCGGAGAAATTCCTGTAACTGTCAGTGAGCACCGATTACTAAATACAGTCCGCGGAGTCATCTCAGATGACGACCTAAAGTATGTGTCCGAGGAAGAGCTTCTAGAAGGTCTGAAGGGACAAACTCACAAATGTCTACCGTATCAAAATCAAAAGAGAAAACAAAGAAATTCAGACAAGGCATATCGTCCTCACCTTTGCATCAAGCATCCTCCCAGAATCTGTGGAGGTGGGCTATACAAAAATGAAACTTCGACCCTACATCCCCAACCCACGGCGATGCTACAAATGCCAACGCTACGGCCACGGCTCATTAAACTGCCGGGGCAAACAGACATGCGCGAAATGTGCCTCTCATGAACACCCTCCTGAAAACTGTCAAGCCCAAACATACCTTTGTGTAAACTGTGAGGGCAACCACGCAGCGTAATCACGTGTTTGCCCTGCATGGAAAAAAGAAAAAGAGATAATAACACTCAAATAACAGAGAACCTGACATTTCGCGAACACGGAGGCTACTCTCCTCGGCGCATACGCGACCCTACTCCGTTGTGGTGCAACAGGGCGCAGCATCACAGTGGTCTCCGGCGCTTGCTGAAGCCACACAGAGTGAGGTTCCAGCAAGGCCCCCCGCGCCCCCGGTGGAAGCAGCTAGCGCTGCGCCACCACATCCAAAGCGGGCTGCACGGACCCCTGGTTCGGAAGTCTCCAAGGACCTCACCCCACACGGTGAGGTCAAACAGTTCGACACACGTGCGTTCTGCACGAACTTCCAGCGTCTCTGAAGAGACTATGGACACATCTGAAGGAGGTTCTGCGCCCTCTACGTCGGATGGGCGACAGAACTCCCTAGACAACATAAAGAGAAACAAGCCCCGAATCACAGGACCGGAAACCTAGTTTTCACTCCACCAAAAAACCAGCATGGCATTCATTGTCCACTGGAATTGCAGAGGACTTTTAAATAATTTATAATGACATCAAAGATATCTTCACCACACACTCTCCTGTAGCCGTTTGTGTTCAGAAAACAAACTTAGGTCCTAAACACCATAATATATTCAAAGGTTACCAGGTCTTTGGCTGCGACCGAGAGCAGGCGAGTAGGCTCTCGGGCGGAGTGGCAATTAATTGTCCAAAATGGCGTAGCAACTCCACAAGCCAAACTTAAAACTAGGCTAGAAGCAGTGGCGGTCACCCTGGTTGCATTTAAAACAATAACAGTGTGTTGCGTGTACATTGAACCACACCTCACAGTAACACTGCAAGATTTTGAAGACTTGGTAAATCAACTACCGGAGCCTTTTTTAATAGTTGGCGATTTTAATGCCCACTCTTCTTTTTGGTGGAGCGAAAAAACTGACGCAAGGGGACAGATTTTAGAGGATTTTATTCTATCCAATAACGTTTGTCTTTTAAACACCGGCAAACCTACATACTGCTCTCCAAGCTCAGGAAAAATGAGCTGCATAGATTTATCCTTTAGTTCACCAAGTGTTTTTAGCGATATCAAGTGGGATGTCATTGACAGCCCGTACGGGAGCGATCATCTACCTGTAATCATTAGCGTAACATCATCATCACCAACCATTATCCCGACGAAACCACGCAGGTGGAAACTTCAGTCTGCCGTCTGGGGTCTTTTTACTTCCGGAGCTACTTTAGACCAAGTCTTTTCGGACACACTGAGCATCGACAAATTGAATGAAAGGTTTACATCTTGCATTCTTAAGGCTGCACGCTTAGCTATTCCACAGTCCTCGGGAATGGTGAGACAAAACAACAAAGTATGGTGGACACAAGAGTGTAAGGAAGCCAAAAAGCAGCAAAACAAAGCATGAGGAGTCTTGCGAAGGTATCAAACGCAAGAAAATTTATTAGAGTTTAAAAGGAAACGAGTTAAAGCCCGATACATTCGGCGGAATGCCGAGAAAGATTCATAGAAAAATTACGTCTCGTCAATAAACAGCTCAGTCACATAAAAAAAAATGTGGGAGCAAGTTCGGAAACTTAACGGCACGTACTCCCCTTTTACAGTTCCTCTTCTAACAGCACCTGGTGTACAAAGTAGCCTAGCAGAGCAGGCGGATATACTACGTGAACATTTCTCCAGCGTCTCCAGTTCTGTGCATTACGCAGAAGCATTTTTAAAATAGAAACACACTGTACAGAAACAAAAACTTCCAACACACGGTGGTGTAAATGAACCTTATAATAGTTTGATAACGGAGAGCTCTATCGGCCGGCAAGCAGACTGCACCCGGCCCAGATGATATACATTATGAAATGCTCGCACATCTTTCCGGTCCTTCTGTCGAAGTACTTCTGAAGTTTTTTAATAAAGTTTGGTTATCGGCTAAGGATGCCGGTAGCCTGGAAAAAAGCATTAATTGTAGCTTTACTCAAACCCGGAAAGCCGCCAACCTCCCAAAGTAGTTATAGACCAAAAGCCCTTACGAGCTGTCTAGCCAAAACTTTTGAACTTGTCGTGAATACCAAGCTAAGTTTTATACTACAATCAAATGAACTTCTTGACGTTCACCAGTGCGGGTTTAAAAAGGCGTGCTCAACAACTGATCATCTTGTCCGCCTCAAAAATACCGTACGAGAATCATTCTTACACAAACAACACTGTCTTGCTGTCTTTTTTGATTTGGAGAAGGCTTATGACACTACGTGGAGGTTTGGAATAATGTGGGATTTAGTAGAGTTAGGCATCCGTGGAAGAATGTTGAATTGCCTGAATGACTTCATGGCAAACCGTTCATTTCAGGTACGTCTGGGCTCAACCCTCTCGAGAACATTTGTACAGGAGAAAAGGGTCCCTCAAGGGTGTATTCTAAGCCCAACACTGTTCGTTGTAAAAATGAACTACATATGCAAAATATTTCCAAAGTCGATTATGTACTCTGTCTATGTTGATGATCTTCAAACAGCTTGTACATCTTCCAATGTAGCAACATGCGAGAGACAAGTACAGTTGACTATAAACAAACTGACAACATGGGCAGACAGAAATGGTTTCCAGTTTTCAGCACAGAAAACAGTGGCTATTCTCTTCTCTCTCAAACGAGGTTTACAGACAAATCCGACCCTACACCTCAAGGAAACCGACTTACCCATACAAAACGAACACAAATTTCTAGGCATAATGTTTGACAAAAAACTCACTTTCCTGCCCCACATCAATATGCTTAAAAAGGAAGCTTCGCGCGCTCTAAATATACTTAAGGTTCTGTCACGGAAACACTGGGGTTCCGACAGATCATGCCTTCTACAAGTTTATCTCTCCGTTGTTCGCTCCTGCTTAGACTACGGTAGCATTGTGTATGGCTCCGCAAGACAGTCCTACTTGAAACGATTGGATCTCGTTCACAATTTAGGTTTACGTCTCTCGTCTGGGGCGTACAGGACATCCCCCATAAACAGCCTCTACGTCGAAACAAATGAACCACCACTCACAGATAGAAGAACAATGCTCACAAGCTCATACATACTAAAGATCAGTTAACTGCAGAAACATCTGTGTTACCCCATAGTTACAAAATTCCCATCTAGAACACTGTTCAATAATAAACCCCAAGCTATCAGACCACTGCTTCTTCGGTTTGAAGAGAGATGCCAAGAATTCACTACGCTGCGCACATTACCTCAAATTGCCCATAGACAGAACCAACTACCCCCTTGGTATTGTTTTCCTACAACATGTGACTTCACACTAACACGCCTTCAAAAAAAGCAGACACCGCAAGAACATATTGTGCAGGAAGTTTTGGCACTAAACGAAAAATACAAAGACTACACCTCATTTTACACAGACGTTTACAAAACATCATGCTATGTAGGGAGTGCAGTAGTGCAAGGAAAATGGGAAAAGGTGATCAGGCTACCCCAGTGCGCTTCGGTTTACACAGCTGAATGTTATGCCATTGCTTTGGCGGTAGAAAGGATAATGAAGATTAAAATAAACGCAGTATTATATATACAGACTCTCTCAGCGCAGTCACAGCAGTGCATTACAAAAATGCAGCTCAACCTCTAGTAGGAGAAATAATACACAATTTAGTAACAATCACAACACAAGGACAGGAAATTACGTTGTGCTGGGTCCCTAGCCATGTGGGAATCAAAGGAAATGAGAAAGCCGACGTATGTGCTGCACAGGCAGGTAACGGAACAATAGAGACAGTACAGATTCCTCACAGCGACTGCATGAAATTTATACAGAGCAAACTGAGGGAAACTTGGCAGTCCTCATGGGATAAAGAAATCGACAACAAACTCCACCTAGTTATACCCACGATAGAAGAGTGGATCAAGCAGACATGAAGAACGCCTCAAAGAAGTGATTTTATGCCGTCTCCGCATTGGACACACACATCTTACACATAACTTTCTTCTTATGAAACAAGACAAACCAAGATGGGATGATTGTGATCAGGAACTTACAGTAAATCACATCTTACTCTCATGTGCTAAATTTGAGGCCTTGAGGAAAACACATTTTAGGCTGTTCTACAGCGAGCAAATTCCATTTCACCCCAGCCTACTTCTTGGAGAGAATGCTGTTGTCAAACTTCGCTCTGTCTATAGTTTTTTTAAAAGAAGCTACACTTCTAAACAAGCTATAACGAGATAAAGCAATCGGTTAATATCCACAAAAAACACGAAACCTTTTCTTTGGTGCATGATAGCCTTAGTTGCTTATGTGCCATAAAACACAACACAACACAACACAACACAATGGATCGACTCGTTCGAGCGGGTCAGCGCTTATAATCGGTGGGATCTAACCATCATGCTGGCCAACGTCGATTACAGTCTGGACGGACCGGCCAGGACCTGGTTCCGAACTGATGAGGCGGATGTAACAAGCTGGGACATCTGCAAGGAAAGGCTGCGCTAATTGTTCGGCCACCCAGCTGCTCACCAACTTGCAGCCAAGAAGGCGCTAGCCACACGCGCACAGACCTCCACTGAGTCATACGTGGCCTACATTCAGGACGTCCTGTCCCTTTGCAAAAAAGCTGACGCCCAGATGACTGAGTCCGACAAGGTGGGACATGTACTCAAAGGGATAGCCGATGACGCTTTCCACCTGCTCATCTGCAAAGACTGTGCTACGGTCGAGGCTATCATCACCGAGTGCCGCCGGTTCGAGCAGGTGAAGAGCCGCCGAATTACGTCGCAGTTCACCCGGCTCCCAAACACTGCCGCCACATTATCTTGCGAAGACATTCCGCCACAAACCCTAACCCGTTCGCCACCAATTTCATCTGGCGTGACCGCGGCCACGGCACCACCTAACGGTTTGACAAGAATAGTACGTAGAGAGCTCGAGGCCATGGCCCCCACCGCTCTTCCACAATACGTTGCCAAAGACAGCAGGCCTCCCGTCCCGCGTATTCAAGCTGTCGTGCGCGAAGAACTTGCTAAGCTAGGCGTTCAATCCGTCTGCGCCATTAGCCGCGCTAACTTCCCATCTAGTCCCTTTCCACCTACCAGTGATGGGCGAGCCCCCTATACTCGTACTTTCAACTAACCGATCAGAAACCCTGCGGATTGGAGAACGCCTGACGACCGACCCATATGCTTCCACTGTCATCGTGTTGGCCACGTGGCGCGATACTGCCAGAGTCGTCGATTTTTGCCTCCCCGACCCCGATTTCCGGCCTATAACAACCCGGAAGAAGGCCCTGCTCGCTTCTCTCTCCGTCCTCAGACGCCTTCCCGAGACGACGACGCCCGACCACGCCGCAACAATCGCTCGCCGTCATCGCACCGCCGCCAGTCCCGTTCGCCGCAGCCCCGCCGCTTCCTGTCGCCGACCCCGTATGACCGCTCCTCTCCGGAAAACTAGGCAGTGCAGCTCCCGGAGGTGACGCTGCATCTATGACCCGGCCACCAAATCCTCTGCTAACCTTGCCCACCAGACGAAATTTACTAGACGTTACTGTCGATGGTATTCCAGTAAGTGCTCTCTTTGACACCGGCGCCCATATTTCAGGTATGAGCTCAGACCTCCGCCGCCGCCTGGGCAAAGTTCTCACTCCGGCGGTGCCCAGTGTCGTACGGGTCACCGATGGAGGGACGTCTGCCGTCGCAGGAATGTGTGCTGCCCGAATTCGCATTGGGGGCCACGACACTGTTGTTCTATTTGTCGTATTGGAGCGATGCCCTCATGACCTTATATTAGGCCATGATTTCCTGTCCGAGCATTCAGCTCTTATCGATTGCTCCACCCTTGTCCTCCGCCTTCACTTGCCTTCTCCCAATTCGTCTCCTGAAGAACCCGTCCAGATGCCTTCAGATGTGCTCAACGCCGAAGAACCGTATTGTCTCCGCGCATGATGTTCGCTTACGGCCACAAGCAGCCACCTCCGTTGCCTTGTAGTCAAGCCCTGCGGTTCCTAACGGTGACTACGTGCTTTCCCCTGTTCTGGAAGAGTTGCTATCGCGTAATGTGGCTGTGCCACACACTGTTGTGACAGTTGTGGACAGCAGCATTCATCTACCAGTTCTCAACTTTGGATCATCCCCGCTACTTTTACCGAAGGGTATATCTGTGGCTACACTGCGGCCGATTGGTGACCACCAACTTTTAGCTTTTGTGCGTGGACCCACCTCAACATTCCGATACCCAAACCACTTCAATTCCTTCCGTGGAGAATTTCGCCAACAAGATCGCCTCCGACCTTCCCACAGACCAAGCTGCCGCTCTACGCCATCTTTTGAGCACCTACCGAGACATTTTCGACTTCGATAATCGTCCTTTCGGTCAGACTACTGCTGTTCAACATCGTATAAACACCGGTGATGTCAGCCCTGTTACACAGCCGTCCATACCGTGTGTCCCATGCTGAACGACTGGTCATTCAGCAGGAAGTCGAAAGCGTGCTCCGCAAGGACATCTTCGAACCTTCGTCGAGCCCCTGGGCTTCCCCTGTCGTTTTAGTAAAAAAGAAAGATGGCAGCTGGCGGTTCGGCGTTGACTACCGACGCCTTAACCAGATCACAAAGAAGGACGTTTATTCATTGCCGCGCATTGACGCACTGGACTGCCTGCATGGCGCCAATTACTTTTCATCTATAGACCTCTGGTCTGGATATTGGCAAATTTCTGTTGACGAATCCGACCGCGAAAAAACGGCGTTTGTTACACCCGACGGCCTCTACCAGTTTAAGGTAATGCCGTTTGGCCTATGCAACGCGCCTGCTACCTTTGAGAGGATGAAGGACTCGAACTTCATGGGTTCAAGTGGTCGACGTGCTTATGCTACCTCGATGATGTGATTGTTTTTTCCCCTACATTCGACACCCACCTCAAGAGGCTTTCAGCTGTCTTGGAAGTGTTCCGACGTGCAGGCCTTCAGTTAAACGCAAAAAAAATGTCAGTTTGGTCGCCGCCAAATTAAGCTTCTTGGACACCCTGTCGACGCCAACGGCGTTCAACGCGACCCCGATAAAGTTCACGCTGTGCAGAACTTCCCAAAACCACAGTCGTCAAAAATGTCCGGAGCTTCGTAGGCCTCTGTTCCTACTTTCCTCGCTTTATTGCGAATTTCGCCGACATTGCCCGTCCTCTGACAGACTTTCTTAAAAAGAACGTCCCGTACGCATCGGGCCCCAACCACGATGAAGCCTTCACCACGCTTATCGCTCTCCTTACGTCGCCACCCGTTCTGGGCCACTTCGATCCATCGGCACCAACCGAAGTCCGCACTGACGCAAGCGGCCATGATATAGGGGCGGTTTTGACACAACAACAGGCCTACCAGAACCGCGTCATCGCCTACGCCAGCCGCTTCCTGGCTCCAGCCGAACGCAATTACTCCATCACGGAACGGGCGTGTCTTGCGCTTGTCTGGGCCGTCCGCAAATTCCGCCCATACCTATACGGTAGGCCATTTAGTGGTATTACAGACCACCACGCTCTCTGCTGGCTTTCATCTTTGAAAGACCCCACGGGCAGGCTTGGTCGATGGGCTCTCCGCCTTCAAGAGTATACTTTCTCTGTGCTCTACAAATCTGGTCGCCCACACCAGGGTGCCGACAGCCTGTCACGGCATCCTGTGGATGGTCCACACCTGAGTGGAGCAAGTTCTGATGTCTCCCTTTTTGCCATCTCCGACCTCCTGAACATTGCTGAAGAACAGCGCCGTGATGCATCATTACGCCTAATCTTTGACGGTTTTGAATCCCCAACACCTGACCCTTCTCTACGTGCCTATGCAATTCGTGATGGCACCCTCTATTATGGCAACTTCCGCGCCGATGGTCCCGAATTGCTCCTTGTTATACCTCAGCACTTGCGTGCGGCCATCTTGCACAAGCTTCACGATGACCCCACGGCTGGCCATCTCGGGATAACCCGCACGTACGACCGTGTGCGACGTCGCTTCTTTTGGCCCGGACTATACAAATCTATGCGACGATACGTCACCGCCTGCGACCTCTGCCAACGGCGGAAAACACCGACCACGCTCCCCACCGGTCAGCTTCAACCGATCGAAATTCCCCTTGAGCCATTTTTCCGTGTAGGTTTGGACTTACTGGGCCGTTTTCCTCTATCCAAGTCCGGAAACAAGTGGGTGGCCGTCGCGACGGACTATGCAACACGTTTTGCCATCACCCGTGCCCTGCCTACGTGTTGCGCGACCGCTGTTGCCGATTTTCCTTGCCAACGTCATTCTGCATCACGGAGCTCCCCGTCAATTGCTCACCGATCGCGGCCTATACTTTTTATCCAAAGTTGTTGACGACCTTCTGCGCTCATTCTCTACTCAGCACAAATTTTCCACAGCATATCATCCGCAAACAAACGGACTCACCGAACGACTCAACCGGACCGTTACGGACATGCTGTCTGCCTACGTCTCAGCGAACCATCGCGATTGGGACATCGCCCTTCCATACATTATATTCGCCTACAATTTTTCGCGTCACGACACCATGGGATTTTCCCCTTTCTACCTTCTTTACGGCCGTGAGCCTGCATTGCCCCTGGACACTTTACTGCACCCTTCTGCCCCCTTGTCCACCGAATACGCTCACGATGCGATCACCCGAGCTACTTTTGCAAGGCAGATCGCCCGCGACCATCTTCACGAATCACAAGCCTCCCTGAAGAACAGATATGACCAGCGCCACCGGCCAGTACACTTCCCTCCGGGATCATTGGTCCTCCTCTGGACACCATCCCGTCGCGTGGGACTTTCAGAAAAACTGCTTGCGCCCAATACCGCTCCTTACCGTGTTCTCCGCTTGGTTACGGACGTAACATATGAGATCACCCCCGTCCTTCCTTCACCTTCCGAGAGAACCCCGCCTACTAACATTGTGCATGTGTCCCGCCTCAAGCCATACTGTGCGCCTTCGTCGACTATAAGTTAGCGTAGGGACGACGCTTTTCCAGCGGGGAGTCATGTTACAAGGCATGGTTATGTTGTTGGCGAGCAGGACTCATGAAACAAGGTGGACAATCTACGCGACTAACTGCGATCATCATCATTTGACCCTGTCATTATCATCACGGCTCTCTCTCGCACTCAGCCTTGTTCGCCTAGCCCGGTGCTTGCATCTCGCTGTACCAAGCCTCCAAATATAGCCTCTTTCCCGTAACAATATGTACAGTGGAGCTCACAACGATTAAAAAGTTGCCGCGGTTTCGAGGTATTACGGGAACTGTACTTCATGAAAGTAAAAAAAATAAACACCAGAGCAAGGCGTCAGAAATGCATCTGAAGGGCGATTTGTTTTTTCCGTCTTCGCTGAGCCGCCTCGCTGGCGCGCCGGCACCGGGAGCGCGAGCGTGAAAGTAAAAAGAAAGGGTGTGCAACCGGCGGCACAAGGCGGCGAAAAATCCGCTTTTTTGTTTGTTTGTTTTGCTGACCTCGGTTAACCCACGCCATCGACCAATGAGAGGCATCCCATTGCCTGTTGCCCTCAGCTCCATTTCTGGGACCGTGATAGCATCCCTGGAGAAAAAGAAAGAAGCGGCGCGCCACCTTGACGCCTTTCCCTGCGTCTCGATACACACGACGGACCGAGTCCGCGGTCCAATCGGTCACGTGATGAGACGTCACGGTCCGCCGCGGTTCGATCCAAAGCAGAGCGCATCCACACGGCGGGCCGGCTGAGCGGACCGGGAATGGCCGACCGTCTGAATTCACAAGCCAGAAGGTTGAACACAGGCGCCGTTTGGTCGCGACAACATGTTGTAACGCACAAGCCCGCACGAAACGTTTCATCCCCACAATAACGGCCACCCGCATGCAAGCCGGGCGGGCGTGCTCAAGCAGCCGCCGCCGTCGTTCGCACGAAGGCGACATGACGAGCGGCGACGACGGGGCGATCCGGGCTGCATACGGCTCGTCACCGCTCGCTGGAACCGAACTCTTCCCCTAATTGAGGTCCACATGCGTGAAACAAAATGATAATCATAGCTAACATCGCACTCGTAAGAGTCATAGGACTCGCAAGAAAAAGCGCGAATGAAGTATGCGTAGCGATTGTAAGCCTAGCCCGTCGCTTATCCAACCGCGGGTGATTGACAGGCTCCTTACAGCGCTTCGAAACAGCCGCTCTCCCCGCGCTGTTCTCTATTGGCGCAACTGGACGCGGCGGCTGTCAGACCACACTGATTGATGTCGCGGTCCGCCGTCGAGACTGCGGACCGAAAAGCCTCGGCGAATATTTGGACCGCGAAGGCCGCGGTCCTGCGCGGTCCAACGGTGGTCCGGCGAACTGGTGACGTCCTATCACGTGATGCGCGGACGGCGGTACAAATAATCATTTTGGTGCGCCGTGTGGATCGGCGAACAGGCAAGCCTTAACCAAGAGGTAAACACATCAGCGAAGGAGTACTTGTGGCAGTTGCGGCGTGAAACTTGCAATTTCGTGCTGCGTAGCGCGAGGTATTGCAGTGTCGCCCGTTCCTATTTCGCCCGTTCCTCTTTGGTGCTGTCCCGGCGCCGGTCCACGCAACCAACGATATCGCATCCGGATTGGTAGATATGGCCCCGACAAGCGAGCAAGACGCACGGCACCCGAAATGCACCATACGTGCCGAACGACCGCAGACCAATTATAGGGGAGTTTCCTAGATAACACGAGACGCACAGCGCACGAAACGCACCAGAGGTGACGAACGACATCCAACTTGAACCAGTGGAGCTGACCACGGCGAACGAGATGCACAGCGCACGGAACGCCGCCACGCCAGCACACATGGAAAAAACTGCTATTCGCGACAGCATCCGCTCGCGCTGCTGCTATACGGACTTGGCCAGCGAATGTTACAACCTCAGAAATCACGTGGCCACAAGCAACAAAAGACCCAGCGCACGCGGTTCAACCCTACCGGAACGTGCGAGCTCTCCGACACCCGCTGCTCCAGCCCGAGTCCAGCGGTCGAATGACATACCACTCGTGCTGGTAGGTCCGTCAACGAGAAACAACACGGCCAGCGCATGCGGCATGTCCGAGCCAGAAGGAACAAGATCCCCGGCACCCGCGCTGCGACCGAGGCTCAAACGATAAACACTATTCCTACAAGAGGACGCAACCACGAGCAAGCGGACTCGGGACGAACGAAGCCTGCTTGTACGGGAGAGATAGCTATTATAGCATTCTCGAAACAACGGGCAAAAGACGAGGGCTTGAGCGACGACACGGACACAGCAAGAACGGCAACGAATGAACCCGATCCAGATGAAGGCATCGAATGCCCTAACGATCAAGTCACGCTTGCGATGCCAAGGAATGTGGCACCAAACGAACGGCACGAACTACGCCCGCTTCCCCACCACAACGGTTTCACTTCCGAAACAACCAACGGCAACTGCGAGCACGGAGCCGCAAAGACTTTGACCGACAGCCATGCCACCCTAAGAAAACGCCACGCTACCGCACACTAAACGAAAAGCCAATCGCCTCCCGCACCATACGCAACGCACACGTCAATTCAAGCAACGTCCTCAAGACGCCGAACTATTCCATCCCTACACAGCGCAGCTCGCAACCGGACAAACCAGACGTCTATGCCCCCCCATGCATCAAGCACGCGACGAGCTACACGAACACAATCGCCGACGGAAGTGGCGCGACTAACGCAATGCTGTAAACACTGTCAAGGTTCAGGTCTGACGAAGTGAATCCCACGGCACACACACAATAAAATAAAGCAGATTTGAAATTCACCCAAGCTCAACGAGACGAACACCCTCTTAACGAAGTTTCTAGTATCCGGAAGAACAAACAAACGCCAGCATCGAGCATCTGTGAATAAGCGGACAGTGATCTGTATACGAACGGACGTTAATCTACGGAAACGCTTCATTGTGCCTGGGGGCAGGCACAATTCGGATTTGGAGCACGATTAGGAGAGTATCAGCGCGCCCGGAAACGAAAACGGACGACAAAAGCTGCCACCCGAAGACACGCAGAAAACCGCAGTTTACGGCCACGGCCGCACCGACAAGCCCCGAGCTCCCCTGAGCCTGTCCCGGTGTTTTCTAATCAATGAAACATTTCATTTTTTTCTATTTAGTCTTCATTCGAGATACGACCTAGCTAACAGTGAAGATAAGTTGATTATTCGTGAGTAGTACAAATTGAGTGCACATGAGGACAGATTAAGTACTCATGAGTGCAGAATGAGTAGTACTCATGATTGCAGAATGAGTAGTACTCATGAGTACAGAAGATTGAGTACTCATGAATACAGAGTACTCATGAGTACAGATACAGTACTCATGAGTACAAATTGAGTACGAATACTCGTGAGGACAAATGAGTTTGAGTACAAGTGAGTATGATTACAAATGAGTATTTGATGAGTGAGTACGAGTGATTTTGTGAACAGACGAGCTTTTTGAGTCTGAGTTTGATTGAGTACATCGTGAATGAAAAAAAATTGTGATTAATTTTGAGTGAGTTCTTTCTGTTTCGCCGACCTATGGTAGCAACCACAATCCACCTATTGCCGGACAGCGATGAAGGGAAAGGGCCAAGGATGTCCAATCCGACGAGGAAGAGCGGTTCGGTAGGAATATCCACGGGTCGAAGGGGCCTGCAAGGAGCACTGACAATTTCTTGCGGCGTTGGTACAAATCGCCAGCGTTGACGTAATCTTTGACCGTCTTATAAAGACCAGGCCAGAGGAATCGGTGGCGGGCACGGCCATAAGTTCGCGCAACACCGAGATGGCCAGCCAAGGGGGCGTCGTGAAGCGGTTGGAGGGCACCTAGGCGCAAGTGTTACGGTACCACAAGGAAGACGTCAGGCCCATCCGAGTGGTAGATACGATGGTAGAGGGCTCCCTCACGGAGGAGGAAAGATCGTAGCGATGGGTCAGATGCCTCACATTAGAGGCGTTCGATTATTGGGCGCAATGAAGAGTCACGGCGTTGCTCTTCGCCCACCTGAAGGGAATTGGATACTGCCAAGAGGTGGGCATCGTCAGCGGCATCAGCGGTTTCCGGAGTACCGACGGAGTAACGGGTTAGACAGTCGGCGTCTTTGTGCAAATATCCAGACTTGTGAACGACGTTGAAGATGTACTCTTGTAACGACCAAGCCGCCAGGTGATTTCTTTTAAAGACGATAGCCAACAGAGCGCAAGGTGGTCTGTGATTACGGTGAAATCGCGACCATATAAGTACGGTCGACATTTTCCGACAGCCCACACCAGCGCAAAGCACTCGCGTTCTGTGATGGAATAGTTGCGCTCTGCCGGTGACAAGAGGCGGCTCGCGAACGCAGTCACCCGCTCGTGACCACACAGGACTTGGCCGAGCACAGTACCTAGGCCATGGCACTGGCGTCAATGCGCACCTGCGTGGGAGCAGAAGGGTCGAAGTGGCCCAAGATTGGTGAGCTGGTCACAGTATCGACGAGGCGAGGAAAGGCTGCGGCTTGCTCAAGGCTACAAGCAAATGGAGTATCGTTCGTGAGAAGTTCGGTAAGGGGTTTGGCGATTTCAGCGAAATTTCTGACGAAGCGGCGAAATAGGAGCAAAAACTGACAAAACTGCGCCGATCTTAATCTGAGCGTGGAAAAGGAAATTTTCGCACAGCTTCAATCTTGTCGGGGTCAGGCTGCACTTCTTTAGCATCGACCAGGTGGCCGAAGATGGTGATATGCCATCGTCCAAACTTGTATATGGAGGAGCTAAGTTGAAGTTCGGCTCGGCGGAAAACGGCCGGAACATCCGACAGCCGCTGGAGGTGGGTCGCAAACGTTGGAGAAGAAGACCAGAACGTCATTAGGAGAGCAAAGGCAAGTCGACCATTTAAAGGCGTGGAGGAGACAGTCCATTCGCTCGAACGTTGCTGGGGCTTACAAAGTCCGAATGGCATTACTTTGACTTGGTAGAGTCCGTCAGGTGTTATAAAAGCCGTCTTTTCACGGTTCTTATCATCGATAGTGACCGGCCAGTAGCCGGAGCGGAGATCAATGAAAGAAACGTACGCGGCACCATGAAAGGCTAACCGAGCGCATCGTCGATTCTTGGAAGGAGATAGACGTCCTTTTTTGTGATTTTGTTAGGGGGCCGGTACTCCACGTAGAATCGCGAGATTCCATCTTTGTTTTTAACTAGGACAACTGGTGACGCCCAAGGACTTGAGTATGGCTCAATGTTGTCTTGTTTAATCATTTTGTCCACCTCTTTTTGGATAACAAGCCGCTCTGCGTGGGACACACGATACGGCTGTATGAAAACAGGGCTGGCGTCTTCGGTGTTAATACGATGACGTACGACGGATGTCTGGCCCAAAGGACGATCACCGAAATCGAAGATGTGACTGTATGGCTCCAGACCGCAACGCATTTCTTCATCTTGCGTTGGCGTTAGATCAGCTGCAATCATGTTCGAAAGTTCGGCATTTTCCCGCGGAGGAGTTCGGCGGGGTGTTTCAGCATCGATTGGAGGTTCGCTGAAGGTTGGTGCAGAAACTTCGTAGACACAAACCGACGCCAACGTGGCGAGTGTCATACCGTGCGGAAAAACCTGCGGACAGAAGTTGGCATTCAGGAAGGGCAACGTGACTTCGCTGTTGGTAACACTAACTTCGGTATGAAGTAGGCTCACGCTGTGGGGAAGCACATCAATGATTGGTGACACTAGGTAATCACCGTCGACAACTTGGAATCTGCACGACAGGAGAACATAGATATTGCTCTCGGTGCCAAACGAATGTGTTTTTGGAGAAAAGCCTCTCGTCGGGTGCGTCGTCGGGCTGGTAAAATCGGCATCTCGAGGCGACGCCATCACCGGTAGGAACAGTCAATGAGGGCGGCGTGCTCAGATAAAAGTCAAGGGCAAGGATGAGGTCATGCGAGCACCGTCCAAGCACCCTGAACAAAACAGTCCTTTGATGACCAGCTACAGTCACATGACCAGAGCACATTCCGATAACAACAGGTGTCCCTGCATCAGTTACTCTAACAAGATGTGATGTTGATGGCGTCATAACTTTGCGTAAGCGGCAGCGAAGATGAGCACTCATTACAGATAAACGCTCTCCTGTATCGATGAGGGCACTGACAGGAACGCCGTCAACTTGAACGCCCAGTAAATTGTTGCGGGTAGCCGAAGTCAAGAGAGGATTTTCTGTCGTGGTCGGCAATACAGCATCACCTCAGGGAGCTCCATTACCTAGTTTTCCGAAGGAGGTCGAGCGTAGTCGGACGTCGGGGATGGGTGGCGAGGCGGCGGTGAGCGGGACTGGCGGCGTTGGGGCGACGGCGAATGGTTGAATCTGGTGGGGGGACTGTTCAAGGTGGTCGGGTTTAGCTCAGAACGGAAAGAGAAGCAGTTTTGCCGGTCATCGGAGTAGCGAAAGGGGGGGTCGAGGACTATAGTCGGAGTATTTGCTGCAGAAGAACGGGACCCGGCGGCTGCGACAGTACCGGGGATTGTAGCGAACTCTGAAGCAACGGAAACAAAAAAATTCCCGGCATTTCCCCGAGGGGAAGAATGTGAAGTTGGAATGCACGAGTTGAATTTGCGCGGTTCGGTAATGTTCGCGAAAGAGAGATGACACACACACACACAACTACAAAGAAAGAATGATGCATTATTTCACAGACACCTATTTGTGTTGTCGTTGTACTTGATTGCTAGAGCGGATCTTAGCTTTGAAATTTCGTGTCAGTACTCCTTTAAGCAGGTGCATTAGCCCTTCTCACGCCCGATTCTTGGCCAATCCCCCACGTGGGTATGTTCCATGTCAGCCGCCAGGCAGCGCGCGCCCATCTCCCCCCGTTGCCAAGGAAGACGAGGAGATTCCTGGCCAATCCGCCACGTGGGTATGTGCCATGTCAGCGGCCAGGCTGCGCGCGCCCATCTCCACGTGCGCGGACATCGCCGGTGGACGCAGGTTCAGGTCGCTTAAGAAGTGCATTCGCACTTAAAATGGTTTATCGTCCAGGGTACGCCACTGAGCGGGGTTACGGCGTGGGTAGCGTGCAGGAGGTTTGTTGTGGGGACCGGGTGACCTTAACCCTTCTCGGAACGAAGAGCTGATCGAGCACATAGGGTGAAGACCCATGTTGGCTATTTGGTCCCGCAGAACGGCCTGGATAACGGGGATGGTGTGGAGGTCGTCCTGATCGGGCAGGTATGGCACCGCAGTAGTTGGGGTCATAGCCTCGAGTTCTCGGCGCACGATTTTGGTGATATCCGACGACAATTGAACGGAATCTTGTAGGTGGGGAAGACGGGCTTGTAGGTAGTCATGTTCACATGAAGAGGACACTGCTGTTTGTGGAAGTCGGGCAAAGTTGTGGGCTATATCGCGTCCTTTAGCCTCCTCGAAGCGCCGACATTCCTTAATGATGAAATCTACAGTGGCACAGTCTTCGCACATAACAAGGTGGAATGCGTCGTCCGCAATGCCCTTCACTACGGGGCCCACTTTTTCGGGCTCCGGCATTGTGCTGTCAGCCTTTGAGCAGCGGGCCAAAACGTCCTGGATGTATGCGACGTACGATTCAGTCTACGTCTTGGCGCGTGATGCCAGCTCCTTGCGGGCAGCAACCTGGCGACCAATAGGCTTTCCGAACACTTCTCGGTGTTTTGTTTTGAAGACTTCCCAGCTGGTCAACTCGGTCTCGTTCGTCTCAAAGCACTTGCGTGCAGGACTCTCCTCTTTCAGATAAAAAATGACATTCCCGAGCATGATGGTGGGATCCCACCTGCTGTGAGCGCTAACACGCTCGAAGAGGCTGAGCCAGTCGTTCACATCAGTGTCGTCCGCCCCAGTGAATATGCCAGGCTCTCGGGGATGAGACACGAAGAAAAAGAGGGGTCGTCGACGTGGTCGCTCCATCAACAGGCATTGTTACGCGAGGAACTGAGCGTCAATTCCGAAGCTCCGTGGTTGGTGGAGTACGCCTGGGCGAGCGGTACGGGATGAGGTGGTGATACCAACAACGTAACCTCCACCACAATGTTAGGATGAAAATGAGGCGTATTGCGATAATCACACAATCTGCGATGTTTGCACACAGCAGCGCATGCACGAACAGTTCGCTAGCTGGCCGATCAACCTTCTCCTCTTCTTTCTCGAACCGAGCACCGTACAGTATCTCTCATCGTCTTCGTCGTTTGCCTGTATTTAAAGCGTCACGTAACAATATACTAGGGGTCGCAAAGGAAGATGTGAGAGCCGGGGGGAAAGAAGGTAGGGGCTGTCGCTTCTACTGTTTCAAATGAATTAGCTGAATTGACTGGGCAACCTCCCTTCAGACAGAATAATGACCGCATCATATTAGGTGAAAAGTCAAACTGATGACGCTAAGGCATGTAAAGTATCAAATGAAAGGTCCCGATTAACAGAATCACGGTGGGTAAATAAAAAAATGCTTCCAGATTGTAGTCATAAGTCAGTCAAAATGAGTGATGGATTGGGTTAAAATTAAAATTGACGCTGCGATGGCATGTGGTGAATCAAATTGAAGGTCTCGATGTGGGGAATCATTCGGGACAAAAATGCGTTATGGTTATGTCACGACGTAGTCATGGTTAGTCATAGATTCGGTTGAAACTCAAGTTCATGACGCTCGGGTGTGTGGCGGATCAAATAAAGGTCTCGACGAGGGTAATCACGTGCTTCCTGATTATTATCATGACATAGTCAAGGTGGGTCATAAATTAGGTTAAAATTCACAATGATGCCACTGGGTGTGCAGAGAATCAAATTGAAGGTTCCGATGACGAAAATCACGTTGGACAAAAATGCGGTATGGCTATATCATGAGATAGTCATGGTTAGTCATTGATTGGTGTAATTGATTCCGCTAGGATGTAATGGTTATCAAATTAATGGCCTTTGATGAGCGGAATTACGTGGGAGAAATACAAAAATGCTTCCTGGTCATAACCATGAGATAGTCATGGCGAGTCTTATATTGTGTAAAATTCGAAGTGACCCTGCTAGGGCTTGTAGGCTATCACATTTACGCTCTTCACAAGGGGAATCACGTGGTAAAGAAAGGCTTCGTAGTTCTACTCATGCGATAGTCATTATGAGCCATAGATTGGGTTAAATTCAAGGAGAGGCTGCTAAAGCATGTGGGGTGTCAAATTGAAGGGTTCAGTTAGGGAAATCACGTCGAAAATTTAAATAATGCGTCCTGGTTACAGTCATGAGAGTTATGGTTAGTTTGGTATGAATTCTGTATGATCCTGCTAGGGTTTGTGGGGTACCAATTTAAAGGATCGTGGAGGGTGATCACGTGGGACAAATATAAATATGCTTTGTTGTTATAGTTATGACGATATAGCAAAATGTATCGTTCTTTAATTGTTGGGACGGGTTTAACCAAAATTCATGGCCAACCCATAAGACACTTGTGCATATACATCCGAAGGTTTGTCCAGAGATGACCATCGATGCGGTATGTAGTAAAAAGGTAATGGCATCTAATTGCTGAATCATCGAGGCAGGATGGCATGGAGTAAAAACAAAAGCCATGCCCAGCTCGCGAACTTAAATCACTAGTCTCAAAAACTCTCTGCTAATAACTGCCATTCAACGTTACTTCACCCATTTCCCCGTGTGCCAACACACAAGCAAACCCTTCGACACATAGGGTGTCGTGTAAGTTGTGGACGACCATAGGTACCAGAGGGCATCAGAGCTTATCAGAAAGGCGAATTTCTCATTTGTTTATGAATAGGCCTTGCGGTCGCCTGTGCTGTCCGTCCTTTCCTTCCCACAGTGTACCAACGTGCCCTCTGATCCAGAATTGGCCAATTACAAGTGAGACATTAACTGCTTGCTACAGTGTCGGAGATAGACAGGCATCAGAACCACCAAGACATAAACAGACGTTGCGACAGAAGGAAAACACTTCAGAAAATAAGCAAGCACAGTTTGTGTGTGCGCTCGAACTGATTACATTACAATACAAAGTCAGCACAAGATATCAAAACTAGCACATAATAACAATGCAAACGAAAAGAATTAACTGGGGCTCTGCAGTTCTCCAGCGACTGCATGTCAAACGCGATGAAAGAACATATGACTGACGCAACACACACACACACACACAAACACGCAAACGCCCGCGCACACGGACTCGCACTCGCACACGCACTCGCACTCGCACTGGCACACGCACACGCGTGCATTCTGGAAGTTAAGAGCTGGGTACGGTGGTGGTAATTGCTTACACCGATAGCGTGGTGCTTTTCCGAGCTAAAAGAGCTCATCCAACTTAGCAAATGCTAATATAAACTAATATAAGTGGGTCAGCAAACAACGAGGCACTTTTATGTTTGTCCCACGTGATTTACCTCCTCTAGACCCTCAATTTGATACCCCACGTTCTTTAGCACCACATCTTTATGAATTTTCACCCAATGTTAAACTATCCATGACCCCAGTGTTACACGGTTTGCCATTTTCGATACTTTTTCTTATTATTTCTGTTCTTTTTTAACATTCATTTTGATCAATTCTCTACATTTACGCTTTTACAATGATTACAGGTTCAACTTCCGTGATATCTGCATTTTTGTGTAAATGCAGGGCGTTACACCAACCTGGCGGGGGGAGATAGAGGGTGTTACTCGGAAAAGCATGCTACACATTATAAAAGCAAAGGCATATCCATGAAAGCCTCGCGCTTCAGAGATTTGCGGGGACAGTTCGCTTTGCCCAAGGCATTTTTTTCAGGATTCAGAGCAAGAATGCACAGAATCGTAACCCTAATCAGCTTCGACGTAAATTAATGAAGCAGTGAGCGCACGTCCCCTCGCCCAATCATGCTTGTTTCGACCCACAGACCCAGCACACCATCGAGTATGGACCGCCTTTGTCATAAACACGAACACGGTGCCTTCACCAAGAGTTTGGTATCCAATATATACGTACAATTACTTGCATCCAGCCCTAGTCATCATGGGCAGCAGGTATAGCTGTAATAAACCTGCAACAAAAATTGTTTCTGACGTTACAGCAGCTACGGTTTTATGCCGCGCCGAATGCAATAGTTTGAGCTCCGGAATTTGCACCCGTAATATTTTTTTACCACGCGTGAATTCGAAAACACAGAATGCTAATGAAACCATATCCATCTGAGCCCGAGTAAACTCATAGCACGAGAGAGTTGTGAGGCCATTTCAGTTCTGAAATCATTTTGAGTTCTCAGGCCCTTTTGAGTTCTGATTTCATTTTGAGTTTGAGTACATTTGAGATTTGAGTACATTTTGAATTTGAGTACATTTTGTTCTCTGTACATTTTTGTTTTGAGTACATTTTGAGTTTCCAGTACATTTTGAGTTTGAGTTCATTTTTATTTTTGAGTACATTTTGAGTTTCGAGTCCATTTTCAGTTTGAGTACATTTTAAATTTTGAGTTCATTTTGAGTTTTGAGTTCATTTTGAGTTTGAGTACATTTTGAGTTCTGGGTACATTTTGAATTTCGCGTACATTTTGAGTTATGAGTACATTTTGAGTTTTTAGTACATTTTGAGTTTTGAGTCCATTTTGAGTTTAAGTACATTTTGAGTTTTGAGTACATTTTGAGTTCTGAGTATATTTTGAGTTTTAAGTACATTTTGAGTTTGAGTACATTTTGAGTGTTGAGTCCGCGTGAGTTCTGAGTTTTGCGGTCATGTAAGTTTGAGTTTGAGTGAGCGCAGATGTGCTGCTCAGCATTGAGTCTGAGTTTGAGTGAGTGGTGATCGGAAAAAAAATCGTGAGTGAGTTAGAGTGAGCCGCGCCAACTTTCCGAGGTATGAATGATGTCGAAAAGTTGAAAAATGTTTATAAATGGAAATGTGCAACGGTGATTATAGAAAGAACAAAAATTCTTCACGGGAAGTAAAATACATGCACTGCATTGGGCACCATGAAAAAAGATGTATACACAGATATGTTTGCGGCTGGAAGGCATGCTTGGCCTGTCTTTGGGTGTTTCAATATAAAGCTTCGGTCTGAAATGTTGGACTAAACATATATTTAGGAATATATGCCCCCTTTCTAACATGACTAAAACTTGCCTTAGTACATATCGTTTTGTTGCTGCATCAGCAATAATTGGGCCTAGAATAATCACAGTAGCAGACGTCTCAACAACACGCAGAGAGTCAACTCACACTATTAAAATCTCTTACTTTGAAGAGAAGCACCCAACATCCAAGTACGCCAATGTCCGTCCCCATGAAATGTTTTCACGGAGTTCGTAACAACAGTAACGTTCTAAAAATGTGCGCGGTAACCAACGAGGGGAAGATGGTCGGAAAGCCAAGTTCTAACCGACACCCACAAAGATCAGCCATGCAACGTTACTTAAATTCACACACGTGGCACTACAAAGAGTGAAACCAGAGACAAGTAAAATGTACTTAACGACACCCTTTACTACTTCAAAGAAATATTTTTTGCGCAGTTTTTATCAATGCAGGGCCCATGAATGGTGCTTGGTTGAGTTGGTGAAGTGCATGAGTGACAAGTCCTCTTTAAGAAATTAAGTAAGCTGATACACGGTGTCAGATGATCTTTGATCTCTACCACAACCGAAAGAGGGGACGAGATCGGCGGAGAGAAGGATGCGAAGTAAGATGCAATGTATTGGTGTGAGTTTCTGGTAATTTTTACTAACTCTTGGCGCATTGGCAAGACGCACACACTGCGCTACACTTGTCATGAGCAGAGCGCACATCAGCGCGAGATGTCGCGTGACAGTATCACGTGTCATTCTGCGAGAACGTATGGGCTAAAGCTACAGTTATATTCGCTGGGTGCTCCGTCTGTCGCACTCGTCTCCACATGGGCTCAAAGCTCAACCAGTTAGACAACGGGCTCTTGCTCCGTTTTTGTAGTTGTAGCCAGTTCAATTCCTGGTGCCTGTAACTTCTCGCATTTGGTCGCGCAAGTTTTCTGTTGCCACCAACGGTTGCAAAAGAACCCTTTGGGGGTAGAGGTACAAAGCAGTGCTTGAAAACGTAGTTTATATATGCATTTTACTCTGCCCTTTGTAAAGCTGTGCTTGAACTAAAGCTTTACAAAACTAGTGTAGTGCCCTTTCCAAGTGTACAAAAGACATCCCCTCGGAGTGGACGCAGTTGCCTGTCCTCACTTAATTTAAATATATGAGTACAGCAATTTAGAATAAGGCCTCGTAATGGAGGTCTTGAAATCAATTGAAAAGAAAGCATATACCTGTTTTTATTACTTGCACTGGGTCTCAATAGTTCTCATAATAGCTCTAAGTATCTGTTTAATCAGATCTGCTGAAATTTCCTTAATTTTTATGAATACTTTTATTATTTAGGAAACGCGAATGACCCTTCTTTCCTCCGCCTTGTAACGCAGCTACTGCGAACAATGCTATTCAATCTTTGAGCAAACAAATAACAGACTCAAGGATGTTGTTTTAAATTTTCGCTTCCGCTGTGAGAGCTGGTGAAAATACCATAGGTGCAATAAAATAACAATGTGCTTCTCAGATAAAGAAGGCTGGTGGGCTAAGCCAATCAGCCAGCAAGCCCGACCCCCCACGCCCATTATCCCCACAATTGACCACTGGTCCCAAGGGGTCAGTGTCCATCCTGCTTTTTTAAAGTCACGTCACCGTTTTTCTTCAACGTTTGTTCTTTTCATTGGTTCTCCCTGTAATTCGTTTCCTTTCTGTCACAAGCGAGTGCAATTCTGTTGCCATCGTGTCTTTTAAATGCGACAGAAGCTATTAACAAACGAAAATGTGGCATCATCATGATCAGGTGATGGCACATGGAAATCAAGATAGCCTAAATAGCTAGAATATTAACCAATGCATGGATGGGCAGTTACTTTTCTCTTGAAGACTTCTTCAAACAAAGTAAAGCAATTAATTTGTTAAAAATGTCAGAAATGGCTCTGTGCAAGCATTGGACAAGGGCACTTGCGAATCCAAGAGGAGAGCACATATACCGGACAAACTGAACGATTACAGTCTTTACGCCGCTAAAGGTAGGCCTAGGGGACATGAAAACTCACATAAAAGGGTGATACTCTACAAACAATTTATATTTTTGTGGTGCACATAATAGGCGTACGATTACATTATTAAAACTGCTTGAGGAAATGTATTCAGAGAAGAAATATTACCTTTCTTGACACGAGCCGGTGTCCGGTAGGAGCATGATGCAGATATTCCAATATAGCTGTTACAACATTATAGTTGCACCATGCGTATACTTCACTTCAGCTCTTTGCAAAGATACATTAGTGAGTCATTAGTGTCACAGCAAAATCTAAACCCTCAGTTCACTTTATATATACCACGGCAGATTTGAAAGATAACCAAAATATTTGTACAAAATACAAATTGACCACATGGCCACAGCGTAGCCCTGCTTTTGAAAGGGCCAAACAAGAAGCACACATTTTATTTAAAGGGGCCATGTGCTCAAAATACAACTTTGCTCAAATAGAAATAACTAGCATTTGTAGCTAATGCAGCTCCTTTCCAACCCAAAAAGGCGTTTTCTTTACCCAAACCATACAAAAAGTATTGAAAAGCTTTGCGTGACAGTGACGTAATAAGGGCAGCACTGATGTATTATGGGCTGCAACTATAAACATAGGAATCAGAATGTTAACGGTATGTTAGCATTCCAGTTAGACATTGCATGGTATTACCCCATTTATTTGAATATAAGACGAGGTCTTTTCCAAAATCCGTAGTCTGAAATTTATACCAAGCTAATTTTCGAAGATCAGTATACATGGCGATGTTGGTGTGAAACTTTTTATTCCCACCTTATCACCAATTCAAAGGTTCCAAAAAAGCACAAAAACACTGCTCGAAATGTAAAAACTAGGTTTAGAGAAAAAACAGTCAAATGCAGGTTGCAGATAGTAAAGAAAGTTTTTTGGCCGCAGCAAGTGTACTGAATAGCTCGCTATACAGCAGACGCCATGGCCGCAGATACCTCTACCATGTGATCGAGCTAAGCCAGCAGTAGCCACTTCAAGGCAGCAAAATCCACAAAGCTTGCACACTGGTCTTGGAGCCGTCTTGATTTTTTGTTGAAGTGCTTGGAGTCTCTCTAGCAATATTTTCTTTTTCAGTGCTTCCATAGCTGGTGTCCACGTGTATGTATACCAAGTAGATGTGGACACTTGGTCAGCGACCCCTAAAGCCATGCTGGAAGCGTGGCACTGCAGATGCTGCATTTCTAATGCTCTTGGAGTACCAAAAACGCTGACCTCTTCAAGAGCGTATGTAGAAAAACTCGGGTAGTACCACCTTTGAGAACAGAAGTTTCTGAGTGTAAACGTCATCTTGTGCCGAATAAATATTTTTGTTTTTTAGATACTGCATGAATACTGGGTGTCGGCTTTGCTGAAAGGTAAGAACTTTATTTACCTACCTTCCTATGTTTCACATTGGTGGAAATATACTTTTCTAGACTCTCCAAACTGCACCCTCGCTTTATACTCGTCATCGCCTAATAATGGAATATATTCCTCAATTGCCCAGTCATTCTTTGTTCTTGTGGGTTTGGTTAGAGGCTGCCAATAGCCCAAAAAAGTTTCTCTGATATCAGAGAAATATGAAGGAACACCACTGCTTCACCTGCTTCTTCTTACTACCCAGAAAAATTGTTCGAGGGCTGTGGTAAAATTGGCATCATTGCGAGAGCACAAAAAAAACTTCAAATTTGTCTTCATTGCCCCTTTAAACCTTCCTAGCAGACAAGATCTCTCCGGATGGGCTGTTTAATGAGGTGTAGGCTTACCACCGGGCACGACATTTCAATGCCAAATCACTGGTCATATTTGCCAACCTATAGTGCCTTCTTATTAGAGTGCCCTTTCTTGCAAGTTTAAAACTGATATCTCCTAGAGTTCTACTCTAGTAAGTGGTTACAAACTGCAGTGACCTGCACCAGCTTGCCATTGCTGCCAATGGCAAGCTGGTACGGCGGCAACGGCAACGCCAAGATGCAGTCGTCCAACCCATTTCTCTTCTTCATTCAGGCCCTGCTTGGATTGCTGTCCGTATCAAGCGAATCACCAGCGCTATGTGCGCAATGCCAGCTGTCCACGACGCACTTCCGCGCAGCAACGGATCCTGAAGGAATCTCAGCAACGATGACGTTCACGGATTATTTCTGCATGCCTGGCGGCGCTACTGTGTCGTCGGGTGGGCGGTTAAGCGTATGGGCAGTACCACCGTGGGACAACAGTATAAAAGAAGATCTTCAGCGACCTCCTGGCAGTGGGCACGGCGGCAACGCCAAGATGCAGTCGTCCAACCCATTTCTCTTCTTCATTCAGGCCCTGCTTGGATTGCTGTCCGTATCAAGCGAATCACCAGCGCTATGTGCGCAATGCCAGCTGTCCACGACGCGCTTCCGCGCAGCAACGGATCGTGAAGGAATCTCAGCAACGATGACGTTCACGGATCATTTCTGCATGCCTGGCGGCGCTACTGTGTCGTCGGGTGGGCGGTTAAGCGCATGGGCAGTACCACCGTGGGACAACAGTATAAGAGAAGATCTTCAGCGACCTCCTGGCAGTGGCCACGGCGGCAACGCCAAGATGCAGTCGTCCAACCCATTTCTCTTCTTCATTCAGGTGAGGAAGAGTTACGGAAAATGTTTTAGAAGTAGCAACCGTTGCCTTGTTATGCTGCCGTGCCCACGGTCACTGTATAAAATGTTTCAGTGTGTGATTGTTTCCTTGAGGTTCCTTTTGCTTTTGGGAGGGGATGTTGAAGAAAACCCTGGTCCTGACTTGGAGACGCTCGCCAAGCAACTTAGCGATATCGCTGCCGATATTCTAGAAATAAAAAACGCAAAAGCACAAACCAACCAAAGGCTGAGGGCGATAGACAAAAAACTGGAAAAGATTAGCGGTTTTGAAAAACAGGTTTCAGACTGCGTGAAAAAAATAGCTACTCTAGAGGACAACCTTCAAGCCGTTACAAAATAACTTGATGAACTGGATAACAGGAGCCGTAGTCTAACCTCATCATTTATGACGTAGAGGAGAAGCCAAACGAGTCCCCAGAAACATTGCTAAGTGTAGTATCGGAGGAAATATTTGAGGGTATACTAAAAGTAACTACCGGTGATATAGAAAAGATTCACCGCCTAGGAAAACAGTCTACTGAAGATGTTAATAAGATCAGGCCTATTATTTTGAAATTCTCGAATAACCAGGACAAAACAAAAATATTCAAAAACTGCTCTAAACTGAAAGGTTCCGGTTACTCAATTAGTGACGACTTCTCCCGTACCATGCGTGATGTTAGGAAGAAACTGTGGGATAGAACCAAAGAAAATCGAGGCAAAGGTGAAAAGGTGTTGCTGGTTTATGATAAAGTTAGCAATAATGGGAAACTGTACGGCAGGGACAACAATAGCGGTGATCTTGTTGCTCTGTCAAAAAACGAAAATCGTCCGCTTACGGAAGTTCGGGTCACCAGAAGCCGACGCCACTGACGTTACTTAACGTTAATGCGCGAAGTCTTGTGAACAAAGCCGACCAGTTTGAGGCCATTTTGATCGCGAATCAGCCAGACATCGTCACTGTCACACAAACTTGGTTGCACAAAGAAATATTGGACCGCGAAATTGTTCAGCCAAACTACATGATTGTTCGCAAAGATAGAGAGCACAGAGGTGGAGGCGTTGCCATTGTTGTACGACAAGGCTTAAGTTTTACAGTTATGCCAGATGTTGCGGACGTCGAAGGGGTCTGGTGTAAGGTTTCCCTAAATGGTGTCACTGTATCCATAGGTCCGGTCTACAGACCCCCGTATGCGCAAATGGCATATCTGGAATCTTTATATGACTACATGCACAACCATGTGACCGGTGGCGCAGTTATCATGACTGGGGACTTCAATCTGCCCGATGTAAATTGGGAATGTCTGAGTACAGGAACAGCTGTGAATGACCTTTTAAACGATTACATATTGTCATTTAATCTCACACAACTTGTTGCCACGCCAACCCGTGAACAACGGGAATCTAGTTCTTTACTAGATCTCATCTTTGTTAGTGATCATTTCCCATCAAAGAATATCTTAACAGAAACTCTGGAGGAGTTACCTGATCATAAAATCGTTTCATGCTGCCTACCTGTACCATGCTCTGCTCGCATGCGAGGGCCGGTTAAGTCTGTCCCGGCGTTTCACAAGGTCGATGACGCTGCAGTTATGACGTAATTAGAGCATGAATTCCATGACTTCTTCGATATGTGTGCTGATGGGTCCTTGGTGATTGATGAAGTTTGGGCTAAATTTAAAGCTATTATTGCTCATTGTATGACCAATTTTGTTCCGCAGGTTGCAAAAGTAACAAAAAAACACAACCCTTGGATCACACATGACATTATTATACTAAACGTAAAAT
Source organism: Haemaphysalis longicornis (assembly GCA_013339765.2). Taxonomy (NCBI): domain Eukaryota; kingdom Metazoa; phylum Arthropoda; class Arachnida; order Ixodida; family Ixodidae; genus Haemaphysalis; species Haemaphysalis longicornis. Next base: position 103,803,800 of record CM023449.1, read on the forward strand.
AAAAAGACTGAGAAAATCTAAGAAATGAAGCTCAGCCTATGGGTTCCAAGAAAAAATAACTTGCTTGTCTCGGTCATTGAAGGTAAAAATCCGTAGTGCCAAGGAAACTTCTGCAGCACAACACTAAGTAAGTTTATAAGAGAGTCGCCCCAAAAGTTCTGGCAATATCTTGGTTCAAAAAACAATCCCCCTACTGTAGTTTCAGCGGAGGAGGAATTAATTAAAGCTAGCTCATTTAACACTTACTTCCAGTCTGTCTTCACAGCTGACAATGGTAAAAATACGCCGCTTCTGTTTCAGGATAAAAACTTAAGTATTTTAAGCTTGCCTCAATTGTCTGAGCCGGGTTTTCTGTCACTTTTATTGAACATTGATGGGAAAAAAGGTTGTGCACCCGACGGGATTCCCAATGCGTTTTTAAAGCGTTACGCTGAATCAGTGTGTAAATACCTTTTTCTTATATTTTATAATTTGCTTAAAGATTGCAAGGTTCCATCGGAATGGAAAATTGCAAAAATTCTTCCCATCCACAAAAGTGGTGACTCGTCTTGTCCGTCTAATTACAGACCAAATTCTATTACGTGTACTTCCTGCAAAATGCTTGAGCATATTATTCTAAAGTCCCTTACTGAATACGTGAAAGAAAATGCTATTCTCCATTCCAATCAACACGGTTTTTGTCGCGGCCTATTTACTGTCACACAACTGGTTGAGACCTTGCATGACCTTGCCAATGGCCTTAACGATAAATCGCAGATTGACGTAGTCTTTCTAGATCTGTCAAAAGCTTTTGATCGCATTTCCCATCCCAAACTGATCCAAAAGCTTACCAGTATACTGGGCAACGGCCCTATGACCAAGTGGATCGAAAGATACTTGACCGACCGCTACCAATTTGTTCAATATGGTGCACATGTGTCCGAAACGGTTCCAGTATTATCAGGAGTGCCCCAAGGTTCTGTTTTAGGCCCCATGTTCTTTGTTCTTTTTATTATTGACATCGCTGACGTAGCCGAAGTAAATATCAGATTGTTCGCAGACGGTTGTATCCTCTACCAGCGAATAGACAGCTACCGGGATCAGTTAAAACCAGATGAGTCGCTAAAAAAGGTTGGAACCTGGTGTCGAGAGTGGCAAATGGAAATAAACACTGAGAAAACTGTCCCCATGTCAATAACAAAGAAAAAAACGAAGGCATATTTTTCGTATTCGCTGGGAAATATCCCACTTCGCAGCGTCGCTGTCTGCAAATATCTCGGCATCCTGATATCTTCCGACCTAAATTGGACTGCTTATGTCGAACGTATTACAAACAAGGCTCTCAGCAAGTTATTTTTTCTTACGCGAACCCTTCGTCATTCGACACCTGAAACAAAACTTCTAGCGTATACCATGCTTATCCGTCCAATCCTCGAATATGCGTGTGTGGCCTGGTTCCCTTTCACAAATAAACATGTAGCCGCGCTTGAAAGAGTACAACGTAAAGCAGTTCGTTTTATCTATAACCGTTACAGGCGTACCGATTCGCCTACTGCTCTTTTGAAAAGAGCGGATCTGCCCACCCTGGCGAGCCGCGCCAAGCTTCATAGTCTGAGATTTTTTTATCTGGTGCTACACAACTCTTTCAAAATAAATCCAGCTTGTTATGTTAAGGCTAAGTGTAAGCGCCTAACACGAAATAAGCATTGCCACACACTTGATGAGTATCCCTTCAAGAACAATGTTTTTGGCCAATCTTTTTTTCCACAAGCCATACGCGCTTGGAATGCCCTGCACCCCACTGTGTTGACGCAGCCGACAGTTGAGAAATTTGTTATTAGAGCGAGTGAATCTTAACTGATATTTATGTAGCCGTGATTTCCTGAGTTGACGATGTTGCAAGTTTTAACTCTGTCTGTGCAATTACGTTTTGTATTTGTTTTTATTTGCTTGCCCCAGCAATTCAACCGATGTTTATATTCATGACGACTCTTTGCCTATCATTACGCCGAATTTTGGCACTACGTCCGAGATATATGCTTGAAATCCCAAGTGCTGGAAACATGTATTTTTAGTCTGTATATTGTTTGTTTTTACAATGTGACACCGCTCCTGTAATAATCCCATCACGGGATTGACAGTATCCTGAAATAAATAAATAGTCTGATGGTGAGCCTTGAAAAGCTCAGCAACATCGTCGAATTCTGCTGCATGTTCGAGATGCTTGGCAAGGTCAGATATCCTAATTTTTAATCTAGTGATAAATATTCAGATATTCATTGGTGCAATGTTTAGTCAAAGTACAATATTGCAGTCAAACTATGTGGTGATATGAACCATTGTGATTTGTCTGCAATGAAAGTTTGCCAAAAACACGAAATTTTAGAAGTCAATGAAATCACAACACCAGTTTCATGAGGACCACATGGGATGTACACATAACAAAATTATATTAGCAAGAGTGTAACCCTTTGCACTTCCTTGTTTGGCCCTTCCCGAGAACTAAAAATGGCAACTGAAGTTCCCTGTCTGGCCGCGTCCAGCCTTAGTGTCCTAGGTTAGGATTCATGGCTTTTCTCACTGTGGTGCGCCTGTAATGTTTGTATACATTGTGCGCCACCTGTTGAGGTATGGGTCAACTTTGATGAAGTTTCTGACGTTTGCCCTAAGGTGGAGCACAATGTTCAGCACATGCCTTCCGGATTACAGAGAATTTTGACTTGCACGCTGTTGGCTGAGAAGCCTGGCCACATCCTCATCACCTGGATTCTATCGTGGCGCACTTAGTGAAAGCGATGACGACTTCAGCGTTTAAAAGAATTGCATGCCTCCAAGAGTTAGTGAATACAGCAATTCTTCCGCATTTTGCGTTCTTCGCAGTTGGTTGCAAACCGGAACGGTTAGAATGTAAGTAAAAATTCACTGCTCTAATGGTATAAACAAATTTATTACCTGTTCTAGCAATAAAAACTACAAGCTTCAAGCTATCGACAAATCTGATACTTGCACAGGATGTTACCGACAATAGAAATTGGGGCGCTAGACATGGTCTGGCAAAAGCATTTGATGTCTGTAATAACATCAAGATATATACTTACACACAATGCAAGATGTCACTCGCAACAGGGAAAAACGCACCCCCTCCTTTTTTGCCAAACCAGAACTCATGTGCCAAGTCGTCCGTCAACAGTAGCTTGTTGCACATTGCTGCAGTAGCACCTCTCTTGCCGGCCTATGCTACAATGATGGCATGGGTAGCAGAAAACGTGTGTTGTTAATACAGCTATTACCACTTGTATGATACAGAAATTTATTTATTTTATTTATTTACACAGTACCCACAGCGCCTGAGGCATTACAGTGGGGGGATAGTACAACTTAGATCAGAAAAATATAGGTAAGGCAACATCAAAGTCAAGAAGACCACGCAAATCGCGCTCACGTACATGCACATGTAATTGTACAACGCTACTACCACATATATAAAGAACGCATCATTGTTATATACACTGAGAAGATAGCAAGCTAGGCAGTAATTTTTCAACGCTACTACAACATAGTCAAGGGTACTGTTTCATTCGAGCTTACTGCACTGCACACAAGTGACTTCCAACCAGTAACAAGATATGAAACCGGTTTTATTGACCACTAGACCACCTGATGTAGCACCTAAAGCATCTGTATATCCAGGAATTAGGAGGTGGTCACCCTAATGTAATATAATTTCTGTAGGCACATACGGCGAGTAAAGAAGCTGGTAAGTCATTTGATAGACGAAATTAAAGAGAAACGAGAATTTCACACAGTACTCACGATCCTCTCCTCAAAATACGTCTCAGAAAAATGCAACGCATGCTTTCATTCACACATTTCAGGTCATGCCGCAAGACAACCCCAACCTCAGCACACATCTGGAAATGAGTCGCTTTGCACAAAATTACATTTCCTGGAACGGTGTGCAGCTACCTTTCACGCGGCCGGAAAATGAGTTGGCAAGCAAGATACTAAAAACTTTGTGTTCTGATCATGGAGCAATTATGAAATGGATATGCGGTGTTTTATTCTGACTTTATTATGCGCTTAACCACAACATGGTTTTTTGCAGTGGGCAGGAAAAAATTTTTTTTTTATTTTAACATATAAAGCCGCACGAACACCCATATGCTCCCTAGAAAAAAAGTGATATAATTTGAAAGCATGAAGAAACCATGAATGCGATTTTATGTCTCGACAATTGGTCATTATTTTAGATGCGACTGCATCTCATTCACTCGCCTTGTCCCCCCATACGGTGTTGTTGTCCGTCCGCACCCTCCCCTATTCTCCTCGCCGCGTGAGCTGCGCTCTCCGCCGCTCACCCCCTCTCCTCTCCGATAGCGAACACTCTCTCGCGAAGAGCATTGGATTGAATTCGATTGGATTGGCTTGGCTTGGCTTGGCTTGGCTCTGCTTGGCTTGGCTTGGCTTGGCTTGGATTGGATTGGATTTATATTGGATTGAATTTAAATGGATTGTGTTGGATTGTGTTGCGACGTAGCAGTGCCACGTTGGGTCATAGCCGCGGCAGGGGGTTCAGGGCACGTTTCATGCGATGGGAGAACCAACCTAACGGAAACAACAACGAAACCCCCTATGCGTCGCATCTACACAGGGGTTCCCGTGAGGGGAGGTGGGAGTAATTTTTTTACCCTCTATTTCACATACGCCTGCCGCTGTCAGGATCAAAGCGCATCCTTCGGTTCACCAGTGCGGCACCTTAGCCACAAAGCTGCCATGACATGTTAAAGAAATGCAGTCACGCTTAAAATAATAAACCAATGCAGAGTAAATGCCGTGGCCCTACTACACGAACACGCAACCTAAAATTAAGAAAGAGAACGATAGACCAGCAAAACTACTGAGGCTGGTTCCCAGAAGTGCGGTTGCATCCCAAACCCGAGACTCCACACTCCGAGGTCAGCCCACCCATATCAGTAAGCTTTGCAGCTGTAAACATTACACTACAGTGCGTCGCATCACCTTGACTACAGCTCTTTTCCTATCACAGTATGCTCATGATGTGGGAGCGTGAAATACCAGATGGCAGCACCATTGAACACTACATCTGGTCCGGGTTATGATCAGTGAGAGTGCGGCAGTGTAAAAGCGTGACAGTTCTTTAGCCTGACTACTCTCTTTCATCCCAGCAACTGGTGAGTATCCAAGGGCCCTATTCATTACACCGGCGCGATATCGAGCGCTGCTGCTCTGGGCACAGTCATTGCGGCCTGAGACCTTCTCACCCAAAACGATACATTTAATTTCCACCCTTTCGGAAAAGATATTCATAACCGCTTTACGGCTGAAGTTTTGTTGAATGGGACCGAATTTCTAAAGTGTGTAACAAGGCTCGGCAAAGATAATTCATAATGTATTCTGGAATACATATATCACGATACATTCAGTTGGCGCCTAAAATGCGTCTAATAGGACGCAATTAATTTTGACGTAACGGAAAATTTTATGGGTAATTTTGCAGGCGCGGAAAAATTACTCCGGAATACACAGATTACTCAAAATTACTCCGAAAAGACACAGATTCTGAAATACGTTTTGTATTTCGGTCACATAATATTCCAAAATGCGCGTTAAAAAAAGTGTTATGTACTTCGAAATCACTGCATGCACAAAACTGAATCGCTAATACATTTGAATCTTGAAGACTATGACATAAAACCATCGCGACAAGACAAAACTGCATTATTGTCCGCTGAGACAAAGCAGCTTCTCAAACAAACTTTCTTCCTGACAAAGTGGATTTGGTCTGGCACCAGTCTCGCAAACGAGAAAAGTCTCAACCGCTGTAGAGAGCACAAGTATCTTTTACAAAAAAACAAACACTGCCTTTATGGCTGGAAAGTACTGCAGCATGGCGAAATCCTATTTTGGGTTATCAAGATGTAGACCGATTGTTGCTCGAACACGCAGCAGCTCCAACTGTCCTAATTCAGGGAAGTATTCGTCAAGTCATAGAAGCCGTGGTTTATCGTAACTGATGAAATCTCGTATGTTGCGGTCCCTGAGTTCCTGCAGCCCTCTAGACCAAGCTTTCGATATATGAAACTCTTGCATATTCGGCTCAGTCCAACCGTTTTTCGAAATATGGGTACGAAAATACATTTAACCGGATACTAATACTTACCAGAGTATCACAATAGAGTCTAGCCCGCTTAGAACAATATCCAAGTGCCAAGAAAACCCCATCGTTATAACGGATAATTTTTATCAGCAGGTGTCCAAATAAAAAGACGAAAGTGAGCTCAAAACATTTTATTCGTATGCCAGTAAGGTTGCAGTACTACTAATTTGCGGAAAAGAAGCTACAGTCGGCCACCTGTGTTTGCCGCATGTGAAGCTAGCACAAATCTCTTCCAAGAGCATCTATAGGTCCTCAACTAGCTGAGGTAAATGTCCTTTGCCGAAGCAACGTCCCCGAGTGAATGTTCTACGCAGTGGGCCTCTTACGAAGTCACTGCCTGAATAAGCTGGGAAACCGCGTCATTGGAGTCATCACTGCTACATTTCTGGTGCACAATATATCGGGATTCAATCATTATATCCGATGTCGTGGCGCTTGACCTTTGTAATAAGCGGGTTGTTTTACCATAGAAAGAATACAAAAGTTGAAGGCGCTATAGCTGTCGATAATTATATCCGGTATATTGTTATCAACAGCATCATTATAAGTGGACTCGACTGTATATCGATGCGTCGTAAAACTGGACATACATGACACAATTCAGCGTAGAAGATGAGACGCAAATTTTCACTGCGCCCTTTGGCGGAGTCGCCAAAGAGAGTCTACTCCACAATCGTCTGGTACGTTGCGCAAACATGAGGAGTCTCAGAGGTGAGGTGCCCGTTGTGCGATAACGACGTAGACAACATCGCGAGAACATACCCACGTAGTACTCGTGCGGCGAGAAGAAAAAGGGACAAGCCACACGAGGAGCTGACGTAAACAAATGTGAAGTGGCCGCAAGGGAAGAGCTGGGGAGGACAGCCAAGTACGAGAGAGAATGCCCGGAGGAGGGGGGGGAAGCAGGCTGAAGAAACGAGATGTCCAGGATTGAAGACTCTAAGCCGGTCAGGTTTTTGGACCAGAGCTCAAGAGGGGTCTACCTGGCGCCCTGGCATCCCGAAGCCGAGGCGCGACCCGTTGGCGTGCTCTACTCCTACGACGACCAGCCGCCTGCTGCCCGCTGTTCCCCTCACCATAGACACCCCGCCACAACGGGGAGTGTTACAGACCGGTAAGGCTCACAATAAAATGTGCGGTATTGTTTGTGGATGCCCCACATTATGAAAGGTACTGTGTTTGCTAAGGCCCTTTATTAGCAGGGGACTGTAGCGTTCTAGATAACAGTTGACACTTCGTTGCGAGCGGTATGCGCTGAGCGGTACCGCTCGCAACGTATGAGCGGTATCTCCTTGATAGTAACGACTTTGCATTGAGGCCGCTACTCTGTAATTGTGGTCTTTGCAATACTTCTTCCCTGAATACCCATTGCGTGCCATGGCCATCTAGTAAAGCAACATACCCTCCACGGGCATGGCGCGCCCTTCGCAGTGTCAAGAAATATACTATAAATGGGCGGATATTCGTTGCACTACATCTCTTGGCAGAGCGAGGCCGCTTGGAAAGTGTGTACGTCGGTGAAGCAAAAACAGAGAATTCGCGTGCCTCTTGACATCTGTCAGGAGTCAAGGTGCGAAGGCGGCTGAGACGACGAAGAAGAACAAACTAAGAAGCGAGAAATTTCCCGAAGGTTGTAGAAAAAGAGGAGGAACAAGAAGAAGGAAGAGGAAGAGCAGGTGGGAGGAGAGATCGTGGTTCGAGGCGACTGGAGGAGGCGGGACCTGAGGTCTGGGAACCCGCAAGGCACCCTCGGCACTGCCCCGTCGGCCTCCTCAAGCAGTCGACGTGGGTGCTCCTGGGCAAGAGCAGCTCCGCTCCGCTCGTCTCGGGACCGGATTGCACGGGCACATACGCACCGGCGGCTTCGCCCCACTGGCCCCGTCACCATCTTAACGGCACTGCGCTCAGTGAGCTACCTCAGCGACAACTTACACCCGAATGCCTCAACGATCTGGTTCAAAGCAGCACAAAAAGTGCGGTAGGCCCTTGAGAAACTATAGGGACCCACAAATATAGCGCAATGTTGTAGCGCAAACAGTGTTGTAGTTTCAGAACTCAAAGCCATTTGGGTTTTTTTGGTATTCAGTGTATTTCGAAAACTTGTATTGTCTTTTTTATCTTACCTTCGCAATACACTTACCTACCTAAAAGTCTTATCTCAACTTGATCCATTTGTGTCCGCACTCCATTCTTTTACTGAGGTGACGCATGGCAAAATGTTGGCGAGCCCGCCAGAATTCTGGCACATTAACTGCCAGTATACTTTTCCCGTTGTCACCGGTTTACGGAGGTAGAAGAAATAGATCTTGAAAAGGTATTCACATTGGCGAGGAGCTTAAGGTTGACTAAGAAAGAGATGTTTGACCTGTATGAATGGGAAAATCAGAGACGGCGAAAATAGGAAGAGAGCGAAGCGCATGGCGGATGTAGAAAAAAAAAGCAAGACCAAGAGAAAGAGTTAGCCGAGTTAAAGCTACGCTTAGCAAATGCCAGCGCTTCAAACCAAAGTGGTGAACAATGCCCCAGTGTCTCCAGTACTACAGACGTCAGAGTCCAGAAGTTTGCTTAACAATGCTCATGGCTCCCCTTTAATACAAAGGAGATGACCTTTATGCTTATCTCCATCGCTTCGAGCGAGTAGCACTAGGGCAAGGTTGGGAGAAGAGTCAGTGGGTGACAGCATTGAGTCTCTGTCCAGGTCGGCGAAGCTCATAGTGTCTTCGGAAGAATGCCGACATCAGAGTCTATGGAACGACACGGTAAAGATGGCATTGCTGCAAAGATGTTGAAAAACAGCCAACAGATTCTGCGAGAAATTTCGCAGCGCAAAGCTACATGATGCGGAGACAGGAAAACAGTTGGCTTCGCGTCTCTTCAGTTACTTTTACCGGTGGTTAGAGATGTCCAACACAGAAAAGAAGTATAAAAACTACGAGGGCGTATGGGGACGGAGCAGTTTCTCGCGTGTTTCAATTCTAAGATGGCCGTATTTTTGAAGGGCTGCAGTCTAAACACCATTTTAAATACCATGCAGTTTAAATACCATGCCGTCTAAATACCATGCAGTTTAAATACTGCTGCTGCAGATCAATACTGCGAAGCTCAGAGTCTTATCAACTTCGACAAAGCGATGGAAGAGACCATGGCGAAGGCCATAGAAGCACAGAAACGTGAGCCAAAAAGGTTCGGTCCGAGGGCTCCATCTCGTTGTTTTCTTTGCAATCGCGTAGGGCATCGTGCCGATGATTGCTGAGCTGTTGTAAATAGGGGCAAACATTTTCGACTTGCCAGGTGCGTAAGCGAAGAGACACACAACAGAGGAATGCCGTTTTCACAACCAGGAGAGGCCAGCTTGTGCAATAAAAGTGAATAAGTTCGGCCCAGCCCCACCAAAGCCAATTACAAGCAACAAAGCCAAAAAGACAACACTGAGAGAACGAGAGGATCGGGTGACACAAGAATGTCAAATGCCTGTTGTAGATGGAGGGCTTCGGGGAGAACGAATCTCAGTTCTCTGGGATACCGGAACGAACACGGTATTTGTGAGGAGGATCCTGGTCAGGGAGAAGGAGTTTACGGGGCAGGAGGCACAAGTTTTTCTTGTAGATGAACGGTAAGGTGCTGGCCGGAAGCTAACATTCATGTGTCGGCCCCTTACTACACGGGAGAGTTATAGCCAAATGTGTAGATGAACCATCGTAAGACTTGATTCTGGGTAGTGTGAGAGGCATTAGAGAAGTGAATGACCCTGACACGAAATAAACACGCAGGTTAGCGGAAATGAAGGGAGAAAAAAGACACCCAGATGAAGAACGGAAAAAGCATAAAAAAACAACCAAAGCAATCATTTCAACACGGAAAATATTGGTGAAAGCGCGTACAATGGTAGCAATGGAATAAACAATCGCTACATGAACTCGTTGACTCATGGGGCTTCAGCGTTGGGCAGGTCACCCGAGAGAATCACCCGACAACAAAAGAAGGATCCAGCGTGTAGAAATTGGTGCCGACAGGCTTATTGCGAAGATCGCCGGCGACATTTGCAAAGTACCAGACAACGAGGTTGGAGCACAGGCAACAGTAAGAGCTGCAGTGTATGCGGCAACCCCTCTCAACGATGCAGAAAATTTCGTCAGTATGAAGTCGTATCAGAAGGTCATCGTTACCGGTGAGCGGATGAAGCCTTCATTGGACCACAGAAATCGTTAGCCAGGAAAAACAACAAAGATGGAGAAGAGTGGTTGAACAGAGTCAAGAAGACGGTTGACTCAACGTTCATGGCGCAACTCGTGGGTGTTACCGAACTTGCTGGGGAAGGGGAGATGCAGGTCAACGGAATAAAGAACTGCGAGGACAGGAAGAGGTTCGAGGAACAAAGTGGTACAACTCGAAACATTACATTGGCCAAAGACATTATGCCGGACCAGCATATGAACTCAAAGACGATGGCAATTCGAAAAAGGGTGGTTTAGGTCGTAGAGGTGGAGTTTGCCAAGGATGTCAGAAAAAGAGGATTTCCTAGATGAAGACAGTAGGGCAAATGGGTAGATTAGTGAAGTAGCACTGTCTTTTGTTGAATGTTTACAATGAAAAAAACTTAAATTAACAGTTTCACAGTGCACCAGATAAACGACAAAACATGTTCCAGGAGCTTTTATGAGTAGAGTCCCGTGATTAACCAATGAGTAGTCGATAAGTTAAGAATTGCCGGCATGATAGGTTAAAGAATGTTTTTTGTAAACTTACGCTAACGCACACGGAAAGTGAAACTTTGGCAAAATTTTCAGTCGCTATACTTTAGTATGGTAGGACTGACTTAGCGTGGGTTAGGACTGAACTGAACTGTGCTGTGAGAAAGAAACTGACTGTGATCCGTGATGTGAGGGCGTGTCATTGACCATGAACGTGGAAGCAGTTTTTCATAAAAAACTCTTGGAGACGGGGGCAAATGTCAGTAGTCAAGGTGCGAAGGCGGCTGAGACGACGAAGAAGAACAAACTAAGAAGCGAGAAATTTCCCGAAGGTTGTAGAAAAAGAGGAGGAACAAGAAGAAGGAAGAGGAAGAGCAGGTGAGAGGAGAGATCGTGGTTCGAGACGACTGAAGGAGGCGGGACCTGAGTCTGGGAACCCGCAACGCACCAGCGGCACTGCCCGTCGGCCTCCTCAAGCACTCGACGTGAGTGCTCTTGGGCAACAGCGGCTCCGCTCCGTTGGTCTAAGCACCGGATTGCATGGGCACACACGCCCCGTGGCTTCGCCCCACTGGCCCCGCCACCATCGTCATGGCACTACGCTCAGGGTGCTACCTCTGCGACAACTGACACCCGACTGTCGCAACGATCTGGTTCAACGCAGCAACAAAAAGTGCAATAGGCCCTTGAGAAGCTATAGGGACCCAATTATATAGCGCGAGAACAATGCTTTAGTTTCAGAACTGAAAGCCAATTGGGTTTTTTCTGCATTTAGTGTATTTCAAACACTTCAATTGTTTTTTTCCCTAACCTTCACAATACTTTTACCTACCTAAACGTGTTATCTCAACTTCATCCCATTGTGTTCGACTCCATTGTTTTACCGAGGTGACGCGTGACATCAATATACTCATTTCACGCGAAAGACAAATTTCTGGCACAAATACGGAAAGTTAAATGACAACATCACAGAGCCTTCCCCTTTTGAACAAAATAGAGGACAACCTAAACAACATTTTGAACAGGCTTAAAGTTCATTATAATATGAACGAGCTAGCGACGCAACTTATCTTCTCAAACGAAGTGTCTGAATGATATTAGGTTGTAGAGTGTTCCATAAAACTGGGATTTTCAAAATAGAGTGACATCCTCAACACATATATCTCATCACCTGAGACAGGCAACTTCATTTCAATATGATACAAAATTTAGCGACGAACTTGGGACTTCTACAAAGAAGTTCTTTCGAGATGCATATCAGGTTGGAGAGAAGCTCCATAGAAACTGATTTTCCTTAAGATAGTTGCACATCTGCTCTACAGCAATATATCTGGCAGATCACCTGAGGTAAGGCAACTTGCAATGTTCTGAATATAACAGCAAGTGAACGTTTTAACGCGTAATACTTGAGGAAGGCAGCTCACAAGAGCCTAGAAATTAAACGTTCTTAGGATGTTCAAAAGGCATTTGGATTCATATGAGAATTGTTTAAAGACTGTTTTATTTTTTGAAGGAATGCATACTGCATGGTTATGCAGATCTTACAGCTAGAATTTGGCAACTCGTGGAATCGCTTGAAAAGAATAGTAGAAATTGTTTCGTGTGAGAGTGCGCGCTGCACTTTTGCGGGACCAAGTCCAGTTAAACACTGTACCTTGTGGGGGAGTTCTGAGTTACACGCTGTTTATAGTAACATTGCATTTACTTGGGAAGCAAATGCCACCAACAAAATCTCACTTCATGCATTTAAACGTGGTCCAAATGTCCTTTACACCTTGTCATCGGTCTATTTGCGGGCGGGAAGTGCAGCTGGCCAGACGAGATTGGTTTTAGCTCAATCCAGTCAATAATTTGTGCTCTTATTCGAAGACAGCGTGGGGTTAACTTTGATCCTGAAATTATGTATAAAAGTGTTTTGCTACCCGCAAAAAGAAGACGAAATGTTTACACGTGGTACTTGTTAAACACTGACATTCTTTCCACCAACAAAACACGACAAACAGCAACGCCTAAGAACAATGAATATTCTAAGTGTCACCTAGCATTGCTCCTATGGAGGAGACGGGATTTTCTGGGAGACGGGTTTGGCACCATTGCACCCAGCACGTTTTGCAATGTGGGGTCAGGTATGGATATTGCGTTCTCGCCTTCGAAGTGTGTTATTCGCGCAACTGTAGGTGCAGGCATCTTCCGTTGTGCACAATGTACACCTTGGCGCATTCCAGCCTGTTCCTTTCTTGACAATGCAGACCCGCATGTCTTTCCGCCATGCTAACGTATAGGCGGGTGAGGTAAAAGACAAAACCTGCATATAACGCCCTACCGTAGTGCCGCACTTTGTCGCAAAATTTATTTCGTCATTGCTGCATATTCCCTACCTTACACTTCCTCATCAAATTACGGTCATCGAGATGAGGTATATTCAAAAAAGGACAATAGACACTCTGCCCTGACAACGGTGATACCCCTAACGCCCTGAAAACGGTGATACCAATAGCGAGTTCGCAATAACAAACGCGTCATCTACATTCAAGCCGCTCAGGTATTCCTGCACAAATGCAAACACTGCCCGGAACCACTTACCTGCTTCGGAGACAATGGTTAGACAAGGAGTGTTGGCTTGTGCAATTTAAATAGAAAAACAAATCTACCGTTGTTGTTCTAACTGCTTCACTTCACTGCACAGCTTTGCATTATTTACCCTATCAGGAGCTCCACGACTAGCTTCTTCGCAGTTGGTGGCTTTCTATTAGCCTCCCTAAATTTTTCTGCACATCAGCGCACGCCTTCTCTATCAACATTCTTTCAGAAATTGCCACATCAAATTTTTTGTTCAAAACCGTACCCGAAGCCTGCTACCATAACAATCAGTCAAGTCAGGATAAACGTACCATCTTCGTCTTCCTTCAGACCAAGGCAAGCGTTCGAGCCACTGATTCATGCACCCAGTACTCTCCTCCTTCCCGACTTAGCAGGACACTGACGTTGCAATAGCCGTCTCATGCACAGTCTGTAGGGAGGCTTCAGGCAGAACTTTGAGCTTGCTGTCCAACCCGCTTGCATTGGTCCGAAAAAATACAAGCCAATTGCGGATAAAGAACAAAAGCAGCACCATAAGGAAGGGTGCAGTGAAACACAAAAACAGTTCATGTCTTGCTCTCAAGCAGTTGAGTATAGCCTGCCGATATTGTGTCAAGGTACTGCAAAGTTTCTGAACATATCGATGCCCGAACATCAGAATTGGTTAGTGGCCAGGCCACATACTCACCTGGAAGCACACTATTAGGAGTGTATGGTGCAAGGGTGTTAACTACTTTCAAAAATAGCTATGGCGTTTAGCATAGGGGCAGGGCGAAAAGGGATATTGCGGAAGATTTTTAAATTATCCCGGAGTGTTCAATATGAGTTAGCCAAGTTACTCAGCCCTCAGTCTCTGAGTCAACGTTTTTAGGGCGACAGGTGCTTGGTTCGGAAGCTGTCTACCGGTCAGTTGGTAGTTAAATGTCTCTTCACTTTTATGGTTATTTGTGTTTCTGTAGATCAGTTTAGGAAATCAGGGTCTGTCACACTGTATATTTCAGTTTGTTAATAAAAACGTTAGTTGCTAGCAGGGCATCGTCGGGTGTACCTTCTCTTCTGTGTCGGTGGCTTTTTTTGCGCATAATTTAAACTCCTATAACTTTTCCACACTAAGTACTGCTACCATTTGTTTAAGCGATATGCTCTCTGACCTGTTCCACATATGAGACCGCGGAACGCCGCAAGTAGCGATCATCTCCACTACACTCGTTGCCCTCATCCTTATTCCACTTTCGCCTCCTTCTTACATTTCCGACACTACGAGAACACTACATTCATATGACAATCCCCTGCGGTTCCACTCTGGCTCCGAACAACACGTTGAAACAAGCCTCCTACCCGGCCTCAACCAAGTCTTACACCCCATTATACCTTTTGTGCTCCTATGCTCGCCTGGAATATCGGCTTTCCTCACCTCTACGCCACCATACAACAAACCTCTCATCCAAACACTTCCAATCAACTTATTGTACATAATGCCCATTATTCCTCACGCAGGCACTTTGAATTTCGGCCTAACGCTCACACACAACAAATAACCAGACCCCTCCTCCAACATGTGAACACATACGTTGCACAAACCACTGACGTCATGAGATGGATCGTCACCTAGCACCATGTCTCAAGGAACAGCATCGCCTCCATCTCGTACACAGTGTTCTACACCAACCGTTTCCTGTACCAGCTACTCTACCTTAACCTTACAACCACGCACCTCAACTCCATGGACACCCTAATTCCTAAACCATATATGCGTGCTTTGACACGCTTTCTCCATATATACTAATCCATGGTTTTATCAACTTCTGCCTTTAAAACACCACACACGATCACCTGGCTGCCCAACGCATCTCCCAGCTCACCCGACTAGGACCAGCTTTAAGAGGGGCCGACGTTTATATTGCATAGCCAGACTCCTCTCACCGTCCCAGTCCTCAATATTCCCATTCTACCCTTCATCAGTAACAGCCTCTTTATCCGCACCTTTTTTAGCCACTTTTGTTAGATTTCCATGAATCCCGGTTAATAGCACGAGCCAACACGCACACCTAACTATACCCACTATGAGTATGTACAGTATAAATGAAGCAAACACCTATCCTCACATACCAGAACACTGTGTAGTTTTGTTCGCTAACACACCCGCAAACGTCCCTGTGGCTGCCATCCTGACTACCAACACAAAAATGACGCAGGAGACAGTCATTGCCATTGCGCTAACACTGAACCCAACCAGGCAATTGGCACTATTTTAATCTCAACCAGGCGTCGCATTTTTGATGCAAATATATCTTCATGGCCTTCCAAATGATCACCTTAAATCTCTCTTCACACATTGTAAACCTTTTCTTGGCTTAATCCAACACATGCGCTGCTGGTAATCAGGTTGTGCACGTGCTTGCTCCCCACCCTATTCACGCATTGTCCCTTTTAACCACGCCTGCACGTAAAGCCCCTACAGGCACGCCATCCTCACTCAGGCAAAATTGGGAAATTTCCCTCTGCGACCGCACCTTCAGCCACATATGCCTAGCTCCGCAGCCCCTGCAGCGGGCCAGCCATTGTCTGCGCAACTATACCAAAACGCACTCTTCCCAATACAGAAAATTTCTATGCACACTAAACAGCGCCCCTTCGATGCCCCAACAACTCTTGACTACGGAGCAATCTACACTCACTACGATTCGTAATGCGAATTCTTTGCACACCACTACTCACCCTTTACTCCCCCTTCTCTGGCTATATATATTGCGTAACAGGAAGATCCAGACCAAGTCGTAACCACATCCTGGCATCTAGCGGTCCCTGTGACCCGCTGGGCCTCATCTACCCGAATTCCTGATTCAGAAAGACATCAAGTCTTCCTTTCTCTGCCTCTTTTTTACAACTTACCGGTAAGTTTTATTTTTTAGAATAAGTTTTATTTTTTCGTTAATAGAAGCTCGTTTATTTAAATATAGCCAGAATTTTGACGCGTACACATGGTCAATCTCGCCAGGACTATCCACCTGAAGGCTTTGGTTTATTGAGAAATACCTTTATTCAGTAACCCCAGTGTCAACTCAACTCTTAAATATACTAAACAACGGAATATTTCTCACCAAAAAAAGCAATATTAGCAGAGTTTTCACTGAAATCCGTAGGGGACCACTTACGCACTCTATGGCCTAGAAATAAAACGTGAAGTCGAGGTACAAGGATAGGTTGGTTTCCATTCAAACCAAACCGTATTTAGGTATTTTTACAAAAGAAATTTTGTATACTGCTGCATATTTTTACATTACCAATAAAAAGCAACCAACATAGAGAATTTTATTTTAAATTATTACATTGGTACATTTTAAACCAATTCAACTTATTGTTAAACTAATTGTAAATAACGAGTATTGGGGTCATCCAGCCACTCAGGTCTATTGCTGAATGAAACCCTCCTCTTTAAACGTCTTTCCACTTGTATCTTGTTCTTGCCGCGTCTAATATTTTCCTCTCATTAATTGTTTTTGTCCATGCTTGGAGGTAATGGCGTTACCCTTCTGCGCCCATCTCCCAGTGGCCACAATATTTCCCCAGTGGTCAAATGGTTTTCATGTCGTCTGCCAGCACGGCCTACATGCGTTAGTCGCTGGTCCACACTTGTGCTTCTTCCCTCTGAGTGTTAATCCTCTCATCATAGTTCCCTCTCTGTTGATGGAAGTGGCGTTTATTTCCAGTGGACTAAGCAGGCACTATCTCTTCAATGTTTTGTCACCAGCGGCAGAACGCTTTGGCTCCATTGTAATGTTTGCTTTGAGCAGGGGTACAATACCTTTTGTGTATTTCCGAAGTTTTCCCCGAGAGCACGACAACAGGTACCACTTCTGTGCAGGATTTAATCTTCGAGGTTTTCATCACAACCAGACATTTGTCTAGTCTATTTGTATTATTGTATTCATTCTAGCTTCGCAAACTACAATGTAAATCGGATGTTTTAACATCCCTGATATCATTACTTTTGAGAGATATTTATTTGTAGCTGATTGGCTAAGCTTCCTGATTGTAGTAATGAAGCATGTTTTGCACGTGGTCTAATTCACTCGGCAAGGCAATTTTGATTGCAATTCCTACATTTCTTAACTATTTTGTGATTTTTTGTAATTCGGTATATCTCAGTGAAGGTACGTAAACATACCATTAAACACATTGTGACGAGTGGAGCAGCGATGCAGCGATGGCGTAGAGGTAGAACACCCGCCTCGCGTACAAAAGGACCATGGTTGGAATCCCGGTTTCGGACAATTCCCACCAGATTAAAAAAAATCCGCGTATTGACGGAATTGCACAAAGGGGCTTGGGGAGCGGCCTGACCCCGGCGACCATTGCCGGTAATGCACTCCCTCACCAGAGCAGAGTGGCCACCCTGGTGTAGTAACGGCCACAACCTCCCATGAATACGCCAATTATTTCTCGGCCCTCAGTCCCCAGCGGCTGCGAAGCAACTGACCACGGCGGCGGTCAGACCTGTGACGCAGCAGAGTATGCTAAGAATCCTTGGATCCGGACAGGCCGCCAATGGAACCTGAACCTGGCGACGTTTAACGCGCGAACCTTATCTAGCGAAGCAAGTCTCGAGGGGCTGTTCGAGGAATTAGAGGGCATTAAATCTGATGTAATAGGGCTTAGCGAGGTTAGGAGGGCAGACGAAGCCTTTACGGTGCTGAAAATTGGACACGTCCTATTTTACCGTGGTCTAGAGGACAGAAGAGAACTGGGAGTGGGATTTCCAGTCAATAAAAGCATAGCCGGCAACATAGGCGAATACCATAACATTAACGAAAGGGCAGCAGGTCTTGTAATTAGGCTCAATAAGAGGTACAAGCTCAAGGTAGTGCAGGGCTACGCGCCCACATCCAGCCACGACGACCAAGTAGTGGAACGCTTCTATGAAAATGTGGAATCGGCAATGTCTAAAGTAAAACACACTATACCGTAGTTATGGGGGACCTCAATGATAAAGTAGGCAAGAATCAGGCTGGAGACAAGCAGTTGGGAACTATGGTCTGGGCTGTAGAAATAGCAGGGGGGACCTACTAGTTTAGTTTGCAGAACGGAATAACCTACGCATAATGAATACCTTCTTCTGTAAACGGGAGAGTCGGAAGTGGACCTGGAGGAGCCCGGATGGGGAGCATAAAAATGAAATTGACTTCATACTATGCGATAACCCTGGTGTCGTGCAGGATGTGGAAGTGCCCGGAAGGGTAAGGTGTAGTGACCACCGTATGGTAAGATCTCGAATTAGGCTAGATTTGAGGAGGGACCCCAACAAGCTAGTACGAAAGAAGCCGATAAATGAGCTAACAGTAAGACGTAAAGTAGAAGAATTCAGGATCACGCTGCAGAACCGATATTTCGCCCTTAACGAGGAAGCCGAGCTTACGACACAGGAAGCCAGCGACAACCTTATACGCATTATCACGGAGTGTGCAGTAGAAGTCGGGGGCACTATGGCCAGACAGGATACTGGTAAACTTTCACAGGAGACGAAAGATTTAATCAGGAAACGGCAAACCATGAGAATCTCCACCGCAGCTGACAGAATATAACTAGCCGAGCTCTCGAAGTTAATCATTTAGCGTAAGACAGCTGACATACGGAAGTATAAAACGGAGAGATCGAATACGCTGTAAAGAACGGAGGTAGCCTGAAAGCAGTGAAGAGACGTCTTGGCGTGGGGAAAAATCAGATGTATGCACTTAAGGATAAGGAAGGCAATGTCATCACAAATAGGGATAAAATAGTCACAGTGGCCGAGGAGTTCCTATGGGGATCTGTACAGTAGCCGGGACATACAGGATAATGCCGACCGAGACAGTAGCTCAGAGGAGATAGACATCCAACCAGTAACGACCAAAGAAGTAAGGAAGGCTTTGAAAGAAATGAAAGGGAGCAAAGCACCTGGTGAGGATCAGATAACAGCAGACCTCTTGAAGAATGGCAGAGAAATTGTACTTGAAAAACTGGCAAACCTGTATACGCAATGCCTAATGGACAGCAATGGTACCGGAATCTTGGAAGAACGCGAACATCATCCTAATCCATAAGAAAGGCGACATGAAGGACTTGAAAAATTACAGGCCGATCAGCTTACTTTCAGTCGTCTACAAGGTATTTACCAAGGTAATCGCTAACCGAATATCTTCAACCTTAGATTTCAGTCAACCTAAAGAACAAGCAGGGTTCCGTAAAGGTTATTCAACAATGGACCATATTCACACGACAAATCAGGTGATAGAGAAGTGCGCTGAGTATACTGAACCCCTATATATAGCCTTCATTGATTATGAGAAAGCATTTCACTCGGTCGAAACCCTAGCAGTCATTCAGGCATTACCGAACCAGGGGGTAGATGAGCATTATGTAAGAATACTAGAGGATATATACAATGGGTCTACAGCTACCATCATCCTCCATAGGGAGAGCAGTAAAATACCTATAAGGAAGGGTGTCAGACAAGGAGACACAATCTCTCCAATGTTATTCACTGCATGCTTACAAGAAGTATTCAGAACGTTGGATTGGGAACAGGTGGGAGTAAGGGTTAATGGAGAATACCTCAGTAACCTCAGATTTGCTGATGACGTTGCCTTGCTAAGTAACTCGGGGGACGAATTGCAAAGCATGCTTTCCGCACTGGGCTGAACAGAGTAGAACCGTGGGCCTGAAAATTAATATGCAGAAAACTAAAGTAATGATCAATAACCTCGGGACCAGCCCCAGAAGCTTTGAGATAGGGTGGCGAGGCAGTGGAAGTGGTAAGCGAATATATCTACTTAGACCAAGTTGTGACTCCAGATCCCAACCATGAGGCAAAGATAATTAGAAGGATCAGAATGGGGTGGGGTGCATACGGCAGACATTCTCAGATAATGAATAGGAATATATCTACTTAGGCCAAGTTGTGACCCCAGATCCCAACCATGACACAGAGATTATTAGAAGGATCTGAATGGGGTGGGGTGCATACGGCAGACATTCTCAGATAATGAATAGCAGGCCACCAGTTGGCGGGAAGGAAGATAGTGTATGACAGCTGCATCTTACCGGTACTCACCTGCGGGGCAGAAACTTGGAGGCTCACTAAGAGGGTTCAAAATAAATTGAGAACGACTCAGCGGGCAATGGAGCGGAAATTGATAGGTGTAACATTAAGGGACTAGAAGAGAGCGGAGTGGGTCAGGGAGCAAACTTGCGGTAAAGACATAGTAGTAGAAATTAAGAAGAAATGGACGTGGGCACGGCATGTAATGCGAAGGCAAGATAACCGCTGGTGATTAAGGGCAACAGAGTGGATCCTTTGGGAAGGCAAGCGGTGCATAGGGCGGCAGAAAGTTAGATGGGCAGATGAGATCAAGAAGTTTGCGGGGATAAATTGGTCACAGTTGGCACAGGACCGAGATAATTGGAGAATAATGGGAGAGGCCTTTGCCCTGCAGTGGGCGGAGATAGGCTGGTGATGATGATGGTGATGATGATGACGAGTGGAGCAGCATAATAGGCCGCTTTTCACTTGCTGTGGAAGGGTACAGATAACAGTGGTATATATTGCCTTGGAGAATAGCCTGTACACACGCGAAAGTGCACTAAGGAGTCTAATTCTCTAGATCTTTATATGGTCTTTCTTGTCCATGAAAGTTAGGACGATGTCTTTAAAACTATAGAAACAAGTATACAACCAACAATATGGTGAGTTTAATTCTGCAGAATTGTACTACGATTCTTTCGGTCGACGGACGTTGGTTCAATCAATCAATCAATCAATCAATCAATCAATCAATCAATCAATCAATCAATCAATCAATCAATCAATCAATCAATCATCAGTCAGTCAGTCAGTCAATTCAATCAATCAGTCAGTCAATCAATCAATCAATCAATCAATCAATCAATCAATCAATCAATCAATCAATCAATCAATCAATCAATCAATAAATCAATCAATCAATCAATCAACTAAACATTCAATATTCAATGAAAACAGGTTATATCTGTGGTTTTTGTTTTCCTTAGTGGTGCAAGCCGAGACCATACGTTGTAGGTCCGCCCAATTTTCCCAGCGTATATATATACCAGAGTATATGACCCAGTAGCAGCGGCTGTACAACTTGATTTTGGGAAACGCTTTGGTTTGCAGAAGGCGCCGCCGCCACTGCCTGCTATGCGCACGGTCTCCTTTCTTTTACAGGCTTTATCACCCTTTCCAACGTATAGTGGTTTAGCACATACCGGTAGGTTACAGACCTGTCCGGGTGAGATCAGGACAGGAAGCGAGACTGCGACAGTCAGAATGTCGGAGTGCGTAGAAGATTTTGGTGCGCTTTCACGCTTTTCTGAAGGCTAGAGTGGTCTGGTACTCACGGGATTTTCATCATCCAGATGCTATCTTCAAGAAAAGAGGCCGGTAGCATTTCAAGATTCTGAGATGGTATGAGTCGTAACGAGTAATTTAAAATTGATGGTTTGGAATCACTTTTGATGCATTTGATTAGAGAGGACTAATGCAATACCCGACTCTCCCGCGACCTTTAGAGGCATTTGGCAATCAAACCAGATGTGATTGAATGACCCTGTGTTTCATTTACCAATATGGCCGTGAAGTCGCAACCGCTGCGTTCTGCCGCGTACACTATAACCACGTCCCCATAAATGTGCGAGTACATCTTGTTTGGCTGATACCACAGAGTGCCGTCGTTTTGTATTCGGTTTGAAAATTATGTGTCGTATATAAGAAATGTCAATATATATATATATATATATATATGTGTTAATTGGCGTATTCATGGGAGGTTGTGGCAGTTACTACACCAGGGTGGCCAATCATGCTCTGGTGAGGGAGGGCATTGCCGGCAATGGTCGCCGGAGTCAGGCCGCACCCGAAGCCCCTTAGTGCAATTCCATCAATACGCGGATTTCTTCTTTTTTTATAAAATCCAGTGGGAATTGTCCGGCACCGGGATTCGAACCATGGTCCTTCTGCACGCGAGGCGGGTGTTCTACCTCTACGCCATCGCTGTATCGCCAATGTTATTCACAGCATGTTTACAAGAAGTATTCAGAATATTGGATTGGGAACAGGTGGGAGTAAGGGTTAATGGAGAATACCTCAGTAACCTAAGATTTGCTGATGACGTTGCCTTGCTAAGTAACTCGGTGGACGAATTGCAAAGCATGCTTTCCGCACTGGGCGAACAGAGTAGAACCGTGGGCCTGAAAATAATATGCAGAAAACTAAAGTAATGATCAATAACCTCGGGACAGCACAGCGGTTTGAGATAGGTGGCGAGGCAGTGGAAGTGGTAAGCGAATATATCAACTGAGGCCAAGTTGTGACCCCAGATCCCAACCATGAGGCAGAGATAATTAGAAGGATCAGAATGGGGTGGGGTGCATATGGCAGACATTCTCAGATAATGAATAGCAGACTACCATTGTCGCTGAAGAAGAAAGTGTATGACAGCTGCATCTTACCGGTACTCACCTACGGGGCAGAAACTTGGAGGCTCACTAAGAGGGTTCAACTTAAATTGAGAACGACTCAGCGGGCAATGGAGCGGGAAATGATAGGTGTAACATTAAGGGACAAGACGAGAGCGGAGTGGGTCAGGGAGCAAACTGGTGTTAAAGATATATTTGTAGAAATTAAGAAGAAGAAATGGACCTGGGCAGGGCATGTAATGTGAAGGCAAGATAACCGCTGGTCATTAAGGGTAACAGAGTAGATCCCTAGAGAAGGCAAGCGTTGCAGGGGGCGGCAGAAAGTTAGATGGGCAGATGAGATCAAGAAGTTTGCGGGGATAAATTGGTCACAGTTGGCACAGGACCGAGGTAATTGGAGAATAATGGGAGAGGCCTTTGCCCTGCAGTGGGTGTAGATAGGCTGGTGATGATGAAGATGAAGATGATGATGATGATGATATATATGTTGCGAACCATAAATGAGAAATGAGGGGCTCAGTGAATTAAGACAGAATAAGGGATGGCAGTGAAGCAAAGCTCGGAAAGCAAAGGGGGGAATTCGTTAGGTCATAGAAAGATATAAATTTTTTAGTCAGAAAGAAAGTGGTGAAAAAATACCCGCCAGGTGGGATCCCAACTCACCACTTCCAGAATAACGATCTCGTGCGATTACCTCTACGCTACCGGCAGGGCTGTTTCCCCACCACTTTCTCGGGTATTTATGTTAAGGTATTTTTTGTTTCCTGCATTTGGGGGCGGTGAGACAGCGCCACTTGGACTTCTCGGGGTGAAGGGCCCTTCTCTTTAACCCCCGGGTCGTGACTAGAGTGTTTACATGTCGAGAGTGGTCGACCAGCATTGAACCCTCTTCAGCTACCTTTGGCACCAAGAATACCAGAACAGAGACCTCGCTATGCATCTAGCGAATCAGACATTGGAAATGAGGGGCTTAGTGAATTAAGACAGAATAAGGCTTGGTAGTACAGAAAACACCGGGAAGCAATGGGAGGAATGCATTAGGGAATAGAAAGAAATGACTTTTTGAGTCAGAAAGAAAGTGGTGAAAAATTACCCGCCTGGTGGGATCCAAACTCATGACCTCCAGAATAACGATCTCGTGCGATAACCTCTACGCTACCGGTGGGGCTATTTCCCCACCACTTTCTCGGGTATTTATGTTAAGGTATTTTTCGTTTCCTGCACTTTCGAGTGGTAGCCAGCACCACTCGCACTACTCGGGGGGAAGGGGACGTTCTTTTTAATCCCGGGGCCGTGACTCGAGCGGCTACATGTCGAGAGTGGTCGACCAGCTTTGAACCCTTAAGCTACCTTTGGCACCAAGACTACCAGAACAGAGACTTTCTTTCTGACTCAAAAACTTCTTCACTTCTTTCTATGACCTAACGCATTCCCCCTTTGCTTTCCGAGGTTTTCGTGACTGCCGACCGTTATTCGGTCTAGATATATATATATACACGATGTCACGGGACGTGGCGGACAATCCCCGTGGCGCCATAGCCCACCACCAAGGATGGTGACGACGAAGAAGAGCTGGTGCGCCACGCTGCCAGGCCGGGCTCCGTTTTGGCATTATGTAAATAGTTCTTTAACCATTATGTAAAAACATCGCTTCATCGCTACATGGTTCGTGTCATCTGCCGCCGCGTAACATTTGGTAAAGGTGCGGGTTCGTCATCCCCATCCTGGTCCCAGGATCGCATCGCATCGGTATGGACGTCGCCGCCAGGGATATCGAAGCCGCGCCGGGCAGCCCCAGCCCAGCAGAGACCACCACACGACGATGTCCCCGCCTCGTGTCCCCGGCCCGAAAAACCCAAGTGACGACAAGCCGAAATGAGCCGTGCCCATACAAGCCGAAGATGGATTCCCCCGCCCTTCCGTCCGACGTGGCCTTAGGACCTTTGGCGGTTCGTCACGGCTGGAGCCATTGCTGTTGCTGGGCCAGGCATCAATCAACACCATCATCGTCATTCGTGGCGGCAAGGGATTCATCTGCATTTCTCATCGCACACTCAGCCGCATTGATTCGCCAACAGGCGTCGGCGTCGACCAGGACGGTCGTCTTTGACCGGCGGGGTGATGTCACGGGACGTGGCGGACAATCCCCGTGGCGCCATAGCCCACCACCAAGAATGGTGACGACAAAGAAGAGCTGGTGCGCCGCGCTGCCAAGCCGGGCTCCGTTTTGGCATTATGTAAATAGTTCTTTAACCATTATGTAAATACATCGCTTCATCGCTACATGGTCTATGTCATCTGCCGCCGCGTAACGTAAATATATATATATATATATATATATATATATATATATATATATTTTATAAATTTATATATATATATTTACATATATATATAGAGAGAGAAAACACAAAGCGCGCAGAAATAGTATAATTAAAGAGTCGTCGGATACACAGCGAAAACAATAACAAAGAAGGTTCACTCACGTACCCGCAAAGCGACTGGCATTCGTCATACTACAGTTGCATGATTTTGCTTTCAGAAATATTTGGAACTGATTTCTTACATAGAGTTCCCGAAAGAATAGTTACAGTGCACAAAAGACCATTCACCGTGAACTAGTAAGTGAACAGGAAATAGGTAGTGTTCATAGATTACAAAGGGTTAAACGTTTCGTAGTGGTGGGGGAACTCAGCCTCCTTCCCAAGCGCAAGTGGCATTGTTGAGCCTGATGGGGCTATTAAAGTTGCTGTATTTGGAGAGGTTCTGCCATTGCAGAATCTCTCCAAATACAGCAACTTTAATAACCGTTGGAGGCTCGACAATGCGACTGTTGATTATATATATATATATATATAATTTTAATATATTAATATATATATATATATATATATATATATATATACAGAAAGAAATGCGGGAAGTCTACAACGCCAAAGAAGGCATAGGGGAATGGTTGGACTATATTTTTTTTTACCGTTAGTGAAATTATATTTCTTTTTTTTCATATTAATTGAAGCGAGAAAGAAAGAAAGAAAAACACGCGCCCAGAGTGGGGACCGAACCCACGCCTTTCGATAGCCCACCACCAAGGATGGTGACGACGAAGAAGAGCTGGTGCGCCACGCTGCCAGGCCGGGCTCCGTTTTGGCATTATGTAAATAGTTCTTTAACCATTATGTAAAAACATCGCTTCATCGCTACATGGTTCGTGTCATCTGCCGCCGCGTAACATTTGGTAAAGGTGCGGGTTCGTCATCCCCATCCTGGTTCCAGGATCGCGTGGGTTCGGTCCCCACTCTGGGCGCGTGTTTTTCTTTCTTTCTTTCTTTCTTTCTCGCTTCAATTATATGAAAAAAAAGAAATATAATTTCACTAACGGTAAAAAAAGAGTCCAACCATTCCCCTATGCCTTCTTTGGCGTTGTAGACTGCCCTCATTTCCTTATTATTATTATATATAAGAAGAGAGAGAAGTATATTAGAAGATATAAAATATATGAGAAAATATATAATATAGATATATATAATATATATAGATATATATATATATATATATATATATATATTATATATATATATATATATATATATATATATATATATTTATATATATGTATATATAACAGTGTAGGGCTTGGCAGCTGAATAGTATATTAAATTAAAGTCACCACGAAAAACCTAACAATATTTAATACTACGTTTCGGCTAGGAACCAGCCTTTTTCAAGTGAAGTACAAACGTCGAATACAGGGTATATGTAGGCTCGCAGAGAGCGCTGTGAGCACGTGGACACAATATTTCAAAAGTGTACAAGAAGGAAGTACAGCAAGAAACAAGTGGAAAGAAACGTACTGCACGACTGGGCGCGCAGGTAATCCATCTCAATATACAACGCGGCGAAAAGCAAAAGCGAGGCACTTAGGAAGCGTGTTTCCTTCAGCCACCGCCCACCCACGCACAGCAATATTAAGAAAAGTAAACAAATAAGGAAGGGGTACTGGGCATCTCACTCCAAAGGAGCGGAAACAACCTGCCGCATAAGGCCGAAGCGTAGAATCGACAATTAGTCATCCACACACTGGGGAACGCAAAATGGCAGAAGGCGACGTTGAAGTTCAAGAATGCAGGCGGGAGGATTAACGAGGGGGCCGCGTCCTCAAAGGAAAATTCCGCCGCTTCCCGAGGAGACCAGATAATAGCCACAAATGGCTTATCCGCGGCCCGCGTCCCGGGCACAAGGTGGACAATGACGACCCCTCGAAGGGCGCCGACGCCGACAGAGGTGTGCGTGAGCCACCCAAGAAGAGCGCAGATTGTGCGAAGATTTTTATAAATGACACACAGGGCAGGAAATAAACAAAGAAACAGCACACAGAAAAAAGCAGTTGAACGAGCCCCCGGCTCCTGACATGAAATATATAGATACAACCAATTGTTAGCTTACATTTGATATTTTTGCAAATAACAAGGGTTTGCACATTATGAAAAAAGTAAAATAAAGATGTGACTCACGTACGAGAACAAATCTCCCGTGATCTAGGAAAAAAAAGACACTTCGTAGCTAGTCATCAATGCAGTATAAATTCGCACACAGCATTCTTTAAACAAACTTGCAAACGAAAGAATACAAAGAATCCACGTGTACAAATCGTAGAACATGGGGAACCATAGCCGTGCCCAAAAATAGCTTACAAAGTGACATTTCGGGCAAAAGAGCAATGAAGCATACGGAGAAAATAAGTTATTCACAACACTAGACCGAATAGTGCTTGGAAAGTGTAATGATGGGATACAGCAAGATTTCCTGCAGAAGAAGCATTAAAGCATATGGAAAAGTAACCTGCTGACAATGATAAACCATCCAACGGTTCAGAAGTGGTAACGTGCGATACGTGCCGCTACAAGGTCTAGGTTTGAAGGCACGACAGCCTTCCCTGAGACTCATTGATACCTCTTGTGAGAGTGTTATATTTGTGGATCAGATAAGATTCACAGGCTTCCCTGTCGAAATGGGTTTTAAATCCTGATTGAAGCACTCTGGCCTTAAATTGGTCGAACGGGTGTTTCAAAGAGTTGATATGTTTTGAAAGGGGGAGATAAGGTTTTGTTTTTGCATCGGATCTGTGATTATTGATGCAAGTTCTAAAAGAACTTTCAGTCTGTCCAATATATTGCGCACCACAATCACGACATTCTAGGAGGTAAACTATATTTGCAGTGTCACAATTAAAGTTGCCCCTGATCTGCATTGAAAAGTCAGATTCCCTGCTCTGAGCGCGTCTTGTTGGTGTCATCATTAGACACAATTTGCACCGGGGTTTTCCACATGGTGTGGACCTGTGAAACAAGTTTCTCTTGGTCGAGATGATGTTACAATGTCTCTGATGCTTCTTCCCCGGCGATACACCACGCGTGGTGGGTCTGGAATGGCGTGCTTCATTCTTTCACTCTGGAGCAAGATGTTGTGGTGTCTTCTTAAAATTTCATTGAAGTTTGGGCCAGATGCCGAATATGTCAGAATCAGATTGGTTTGTGACCTCGAAGTGGAGGTTTTATTGCCACTAATAAGGTTAGAAGAACGTTCCTGTTCTGATGCCTTCCTGATTGAATCTTCAATGAGTGGTAGTGGGTATTTTTGTCGTTCGAGGTCAATGCGGAGCTGATGACAATTAGAAGTGAAGTCATTTTGGTTAGAGCAAATTCTTCGGAAGCGTAGGGCTTGGCTGTATGGAATGGCCGTTTTGCAGTGTCTCACATGGCTGCTGTGAAAGTTCAAGTATTGGTGTCGGTCGGTGGGTTTTCTGTACACCGAAGTATCCAGTCTGTGTCAGTTAGTTGTTATCTGCACGTCAAGGAAATTTATTGTAGAAGTTGAATACTCATGTGAGAATGAGATATCACTGTGAGCACTGTTGAAATCGGATATGAATTGATTCCGGGCTTCCTCACCATGAGACCAAACCAAGAAAATGTCGTTGATGTACCGCTTGTAAAACAATGGTTTTAAAGGGAAGTTCTCCAAGAATTGTGTCTCAAGGGTTCCCATAAATATGTTTGCATAATTTGGCCCTATTTTTGTCCCCATAGATGTGCCACTTATTTGGACGTAGTGCTGGTTATTGAATTAAAAATTGTTTAATTCAAGTATTAAAGTAATAGTTTGGCCAAAGTGTCGCTGTCAATAGGTTTGTCCCCTTGTGAATTTTTGTAGGCTCTTATGACGGATTCTATTCCTCCGGCGTGAGGTATGTTTGTATACAAAGAGGCTACATCTAATGTTACAAGGAAGGAGTCATTCGGTATCGTGAGGTCTTTTATTTCACTTAGAAAATGAGTAGTATCCTTTATGTACGAATTGAATGTGGGCGGAATTTTTTTTATGATGTTGTAGACATAGCTAGAAATGTTCTCGGTCACCTTTCCTATGCCAGAGACTATGGGCCTGCCCGGATTGTTGAATTTGTGAATTTTGGGAAGGAGGTAAAAACGTCCTGGCGTGCAGTGCAATGGAAAAACAGCTCGCGCAGTTTTTTTGTCTATCAGTTTTTCATCCCTAAGCTCAATTATGGTACTGCGGACTCGTTCTTTGTATTCTAACGTCGGATCGGCCGCAAGGGGCTGGTAGAAAGACGTGTCACCTAACTGCCTTTGCGCTTCAGTGTTATAATCCGTTTGGTTCATGACAACAATGGCTCCTCCCTTGTCAGCAGGCTTTATATTGATGTCAGAGCGGGTGCTAAGGATTTCTAGTGCCCTTTGTTCCTTTCCTGTGAGATTCGGTCGGTAGGAGGTGCACTTTCTATATTCCGCTATGACATCTTTTTGAACCGCCTTGATGTACGTATCCATATACTTGTCACGCTGTGGTGGTGGCGTCGAATGGCTAACTGATGGAATGCTCGGTCCTGTGTTATAATCTCTGGGGACATCATGATAGTACTTTTTTAACTGGAGTGAGCGTGAGAAATTTTCTAGATCCTTGTGCAGTTGCAGCTCATTTAATTTTCCAGTGGAGGGACGAAAGATAGCCCCTTAGACAATGCGCTCAATTCATCCTTTGAAAGAGTAACGGTGGAAAGGTTGACTACATTATCAGGAGTGTCGGGCTCGGGTACATCATTATGGGAAGATGATGTGCTAGGTTCGGATAGGGATAAATCAACACCGTCGCGGAGCATTTTTTTTGCCTTGAGAGTGGAAAAATGGCTTGTTTTTTTCAGTTTAAACATTTCTAGTACGGTCTTTTCTTGCGTAGTCAAATGAATTTTTTAAGCAGAGAGGTTTCTTCCTTTTTTAAGGCATCGAGGCAACACTGGTCATGTTCGATTACAATGCTCAAAAGATCCATCGATGCCTTATGTAGTATGCTCCGCCAGTTTGCCTCGTGAGTAGGCGAGAGGTCAGAGGTAGCTGATTTGAGGTTAATTATCAAGCCTTTTGGGGCAATGCCTGATTTCCTGTATACAATTAAGCTGCTAACGTAATGTTCATATCGACTTCTTTTTTCCACAATTTTCCTTAGCTTTAAAAATTCTCTAGAGAATGGATGGACACCGGGTTCACCTGGGGGCTCTTCAGGAAGTCAATCTCGGCGTGTTTCCCGGACGACATCGGAATATCGAGGCCTGGTTGAGGGGGCCTCGGAGGATAGAGCAGCGGCTGTTGGTGGAGGTGGAGGTGGCGGTGGGGCCTGTCCTTGCACTTGTTGGGATGGGGCACTGGCAGCGTGTTGTAGCCATGTCGACTGACTGCGTGCAAAGTTTCTCAACAACGCCCGGTGCAGGTGGCTGGCCATGATGGCGATGCCACCAAAGTTGGGGTGGATGCCATCCGCAGCAAACACCCGGACCGAGGGCAGCCACTCAAAGCCGTGGTCCAGGTAGAAGAGACCCCCGGTGCGGAGACAATGCCGGCGAAGAAGGTCATTAAACCGGCAGGCTTCTGAGTTGAAGCGGTGCTCGGCCCGCCAGTTGCTCCGTGGTCGGCGCCGATCAGGGCAGTGAGGGAGGATGAGAGTCGCATAGACGGTACGGATTTGAGGATAATCATGCCTGATGGAAGCGAGAAGCTTCTCGTACCGTTGAAAGGTGACTGTGGCCGGCGTTTTGGCGATATCATTCGTGCCAACATGGAGCACAATGGTGGTCGTGGTGCGTGGCACGAAGTCCATCAGTGCGGGGATATCTTGGATGGTCGCTCCTCGGTGTGACATGAATGCTGGGGTTCCATGGCGAGATGCATCAAAATGGTTGTGAAAGAGCCGTACTTGGGAGTCGCCGATCACTACCGATGAGGTTAAAGTGCGCGGATATTTCCAACTTATGATATTCGTGGTGACGGGGTCAGAAGCCATGAGGTTACATACAACAGTGCAGGGCTTGGCAGCTGAATAGTATATTAAATTAGAGTCACCACGAAAAACATAACAATATTTAATACGAACCAGCCTTTTTTAAGTGAAGTACAAAGGTCGAATACAGGGTATATGTAGGCTCGCAAATATATATATATATATATATATATATATATATATATATATATATATATATATTATATAGTCGTGAAGTAGGTGAGTACCGTACAGCTGCATCTTACGGTACGCACATACGGGGCAGTAAACTTGGAGGCTCACTAAAGGTTCAACTTAAACTGAGAACGACTCAGCGGGAATGGAGCGGAAAATGTAGGTGTAACATTAAGGGACAAGAAGAGAGCGGAGTGGGTCAGGGAGCAAACTGGTGTTAAAGAAATATTAGAGAATTAAGAAGAAGAAATGGGCTTGGGCAGGGCAGTAATGCGAAGGCAAGATAACGGTGGTCATTAAGGGTAACAGAGTGATCCTAGAGAAGGCAAGCGCTGCAGGGGGCGGCAGAAAGTTAAATGGCAGATGAGATCAAGAGTTTGCGGGATAAATTGGTCACAGTGGCACAGGACGAGGTAATTGGAGAATAAGGAGAGGCCTTGCCCTGCAGTGGGGTTACAGGCTGGTGATGATGATATGAGTCGTGAAGTGGAGTCCTTAGTTGCTGCAGGAATACGCACAAAGGGGGAGAAGTACGCTCTTCGGAGACTTTATTTCCAACGTTTCGACCTGGGACAGGTCTTCCTCAGTGAATGGAAAGCTTTGGGTAAAATGTACGGACTCAGAGTGGGATGCGGTCGCCCCCGAACAACAAGCCCAAATGGGAAGACAAACACATACAAACAGACCACAAACAGAATACAGAGCTTATTCTGCCAAAGGCAGGGCGAAAAAAAAGCCTTCAAAAAAAGGCGAAAGGGAAGAGGGAGGAACAAAGGTGCAAGGAGGAGGCAAGAAGAAAGAGGCAAGGAGGAACACACTGCATGAACGCGGGTTGTGTGGGGATAACAGAAAATGCGACGAGTTCAACTGGTGGCGAAAGGCCCAAAAACATCCGGTGTCTCCGGAGGGAAAAACTACAAAGCACACGCCGCCACGAGCAGTGAGTTTACATGCGCGTCACCGGTAACAAGGATTAAGCTACTGACCGTCTTCAGCGGCTTTGTGGTCAAGAATGCAAGCGGGGCCAATAGCTGCATCTGAAGCGCAGGCAGCCTCCACGACTTTGGGGGGTCCCACAAAAGCCAATGGGGGAGCCCATTTGAGGCGTCCCCTTCTCCGCCTAAGCCTCCATTTGTACACGGCGTCGCGTCGTGTCGCGCCAGGTCAATGTACGGCCTGTTAACTGTTAGTACTCGGCTGTCGCCGGCACGCGTGGAGCCCTGGGCCCAATCCACGAAAATATGTCGGAGCGCGGCAATTTAAAAAAAACAAAAAAAAAACATGAAAACAAGAAGAGAGAGGTGACCGTCGGTATGGGCCGTGCCTCTGGGGCAACCAAAGAAAAAGAAAAAAAAAAGAAAAAGAAAAACAGGGAAACAATGAAAAAGAGAAACAAAGCAAAACATGAGTGGAAAGACAGGCAGGACGCGTGCACTCCGTGAACACCAGCATTGGGGATCACAATGTGATTACAAAACACCCGAGGCATAAGCCACATAAGGCACCAAAATAAAATACTTCTTACACGCTCGGTTGGAACTAAAAGCTTCAACATTCCGTTTCACATTTCTCAAGGATAAAATGGGTATGACATATGGTGACATAAACAGGCAATGGGTACCATCTGGTTATTAATGAGGCATGTTATGCTTGCTGAGCGTTGAGACAAGGAAATGAGAGAAAAAGTATAAATATATAAAAATATAAAAATGCCCTCATTAAGTCGTACAACGAACACCGCGAAGAAGACTCTCCCAGCCCGAGGGTTGTTGAGGTATTAACGCGTCTCGTATTAGAACTCAACAGTTTTGAATTTGAAAACAAATACTTTCTCCAAACAAGTGGTACTGCGATGGGAACAAAAATGGCCCCTTATTATGCCACCATATTCATGCACAATATTAAAACCAAATTCCTCTCTACTTCAGACAGTTCACCTGCACTGTACAAGCGATTCCTTGACGACATTTTCATGATCTGGACAGACACTGAGCAACGACTTATTGCCTTTATAGAAGAATTCAACACAGTTCATCCTAATATCTCATTCACATACGAGTACTCTCGCACCGAAATTAGTTTCTTGGACGTTCAGGTTCATGTGCGGGCGGGGTCACTGGAGACGAGTGTGTACAGGAAACCTACAGACGCCAACAGTACCTGCACTTCAACAGCTGCCACCCACGCCATTGCAGAACGGCTATCCCTTATTCCCCAGGCACATAGATTTAGAAGAATTTGCTCCAGGGATGAGGACTTTCGTTCGAACGCCAGCCGAATGCGGGGCGTCCTCGTCAAACAGCGTTACCCGCCGGCCCTTGTTGACGATGCATTCTAGGCGGCAAGTTTAAATCGTAACACACCTGCTACAGGGGTCGCACGTGAATGATGGGAATAATTCCCGCGCTAATTGGTCTTAACTTTTACTAGTAGCCCACCGAACGTGAATAAAATTTTAAAAAAAGCACTTCAACATTCTTCAGCAGAGCGAACGACTTTCCAAAATTTTCAGTGATCCTCCGCGTGTAATATACAGGCATCGCAAAAAGCATAGGGGACTATCTTGTCCACGCCAAAGACAGGGACGGCCCAGCAATTAGGCTGCCGACCATGTGGCAAAAACAGATGTTTGTGTGTAAACACGTGCAGACCGCGAGTGGTGGCAATTAGCACACATTCGGACTTCCGATATTCTATACGTGGGTCATTCGATTGTGACTCGTCAAATTTTGATTTACCTATTGGAGTGGTGGCGGATGTAATATGCAGTACATAGGACAGACGGATGGACCTTTTCGAATGCGGTTTAACAATCACCGCTATCACACCAAGGCACTCCCAAACCTTCCCTTGTCCAGACACCTAGCGATGCAAAATCACTCTTTCGATGACATTAAAGTCACGCTTCTACAGAGCAGTTTTTCTAGCTGTAGGGAGCGAGAACAATGTGAGTCTTACTTAATCTACAAATTTAATACCCTGAAGGGGGGTCTTAATGAGAGTCCTGGGACTATGACTGTAATTCGTACGCTGCCTGACCATTGAAGCATAGTGACCCCGGGACATACGAGACCTTGCAGTTTGGTGTCCTTTTGCTATCGGCCCTTCCCGCACAGGGCATTGCACGGTCTGATGTTTACAGGCAGCCTGTTGCTCCAGGTGTGAGGTTGTACATTGTAACACCAACAACCTACCATTATGTTCCGCAGTCACTACAATTATCTCGTCCTGCTCCCGACCCCCTACCAACACTTCCCTTCCCGTCCCCGCTATTTTTATTTTTATATTTTTTCTCTCATTTTCTTGTCTCAACGCTCAGCAAGCATAACATGCCTCATTAATAACCCAGATGGTACCCATTGCCTGTTTATGTCACCATATGTCTATACCCATTTTATCCTTGAGAAATGTGAAACGGAATGTTGAAGCTTTAGTTCCAACCGAGCGTGTAAGAAGTATTTTATTTTGGTGCCTGTTGTGGCTTATGCCTCGGGTGTTTTGTAATCACATTGTGATCCCCAATGCTGGTGTTCACGGAGTGCACGCGTCCTTCCTGTCTTTCCACTCATATTTTGCTTTGTTTCTCTTTTTCATTGTTTCCCTCTTTTTCTTTTTTTTTCTTTTTTTTCTTTTTCTTTGGTTGCCCCAGAGGCACGGCACATACCGACGGTCGCCTCTCTCTTCTTGTTTTCATGTTTTTTTTTTCTAAATTGCCGCGCTCCGACATATTTTCGTGGATTGGGCCCAGGGCTCCACGCGTGCCGGCGACCAGCCGAGTACTAACAGTTAACAGGCCGTACATTGACCTCGCGCGACACGACGCGACGCCGTGTACAAATGGAGGCTTAGGCGGAGAAGGGGACGCCTCAAATGGGCTCCCCCATTGGCTTTTGTGGGACCCCCCTAAAGTCGTGGAGGCTGCCTGCGCTTCAGATGCAGTAATTGGCACCGGTTGCATTCTTGACCATGCCGCTGAAGACGGTCAGTAGTTAATCCTTGTTACCGGTGACGCGCATGTAAACTCACTGCTCGTGGCGGCGTGTGCTTTGTAGTTTTTCCCTCCCGGAGACACCGATGTTTTTTGGCCTTTCGCCACCAGTGAACTCGTTCGGCATTTTCTGTTATCCCCACACAAGCGTTCAGCAGTGTGTTCCTCCTTGCCTCTTTCTTGCCCCCTCCTGCCACCTGTTCACTTCCCCTCCTCCTTTCGCCTTTTTTTTTGAAGGGCTTTTTTTCGCCTGCCTTTGGCAAGAATAAGCTTCTGTATGCGTTTGTGGTCGTTTGTGTGGTTGTTTCCATGTGGCTTTATGTTTCGGGGCGCCGCCCCCACTCTGAGTCCGTACGATTTACCCAAAGCTTCATTCCTGAGGAAGACTGTCTCAGGTCGAAACGTTGGAAATAAAGTCTCCGAAGAGCGTACTTCACTTGTGTATATATATAGTATAGATATATATATTTATATATATATATATATATATCATAATCTGGTGTACGACGACATCTCGGGGCATGAGATTTAGAACCTTCGTGTCGTCAGTCATTGAGGGGTCTGCGCGCTTAAAGAGATGAGCCATCTGTTCGGCGTACATGGCGACGCTCTCGTTCGGACCCTGGTTTCGGGTTTGAAGGGCAGCTTTAGCCTTCTCCTTGCGGTCACTGTTTGGGTAGGTCACTAGTAACCGTTGGTGAAACTCCTCCTAAGACGACATCATGGATTCGTAATTTCATACCAGGTTCGGGCGTTTTCTTCCAGTTAAAAGTAGACATTTCGCAGCTTGAATCTGTTGTCCCAGCCGTTAAACGTTGCCACGCGCTCGAAGTGGTCAAGCCAATCTTCCGCGTCTTCGTAAGGCTCTCCGTAAAAGACTTTTGGTTGCCGCTGCTGCTGAACCAGGTACTGAAAAGGGCTGCCCGTCGGAGTCGTGTTCACAGCGCCAGCGTCCCGTCCTGTCATCCTGGTCGTGCGATCAGGTGAAAAGCCGCACTCCGCTGGAAGTCCGAGTAGACGACGGCTGGTTCGCCCGTGGACGGGAGAAACTTCGTCTTGAATTGGCGACTCCGAGCTGTGCGTCCTTGACGGGTGGGGTATCATGTACCCCGCACCTCTACCACTTATGTAGCGATGACCTCCAGTAAGGAGAGTAAAAGCATTTATTAACAAGGCGAACTTGTGCCGGCAAACACTGGCGATCCACAAGCAAGCTAGAGCAAGCGAGCTTGCACTTCTTGCTCTGCCATCCACCAGTCAGCACATACCCATTACTAGAAACAGCCCCGTTAACCGGTCGGGGATTGCTCCCACAATAATAAAGTCGCGGCAATATATATATATATATATATATATATATATATATATATATATATATATATTAGTAAAGAAATGAGGGGCTCGTTGGGGAAATACAGAAAGATAGGTCGGCAGTCTACAACGCCAAAGGAGGCATAGGGGTGTGGTTAGGCTCTTTTTTTACTACGGTAAATAAAGTTAATATTTTTGTAATATACGGAAGCAAGAAAGAAAGAAAAACACGCGCCCAGAGTGGGGACCGAACCCACGCCTTTCGATTAGATCTCGAATGCCTCGAATGCTGGCTACCACCCTCAAGCGTCAGATACACTTCTAGTAAATATAAATAGCCCAGAAAGTGAAGGAGAACACAGTCGCCCAGATAGCCGAATTGGTAAGGCATTCGAGATCTAATCGAAAGGCGTGGGTTCGGTCCCCACTCTGGCGCGTGTTTTTCTTTCTTTCTTTCTTCCGTATATTAAAAAAATATTAACTTCATTTACCGTAGTTAAAAAAAAAGCCTAACCACACCCCTATGCCTCCCTTTGGCGTTGTAGACTGCCGACCTATATATATATATATATATATATATATATACATACAAACTCTTATCGGCCATGCTCAGGAGAAATAATCTTTACAAAAAACACAAAAACAGCCTTTCAACACTAAGTTACTTGCTCGGTAATAACAAACTAGCTAACGACATTTCTGCGGAACTGAATACCGCCGGAAGAATGTCTTACGAACCTAAAATAATAGAAGCTGGCCATAATTCAAGAAAAATTCGGAAATCATAAATTAGTTCCTAAATAAACGCATGCGTCACGATCATGTCTCTTAAATATCGCATAATGGTATCGAGTACGTTCAATCCATTCATATGGCTAACGCTTTCTGCAATTCCTTTTAAAGTCATCATCAAAGTGACATTTTCCGTGATGAGCCTAACTACGCACGGCTACCGCATTTCTTCTTCCATTTCCTCTACAACACCCCAGGATATCTTTAATACCATACACAACAAAAAACTAACCAGCTCCGGGCTTGATAATATTCACCCCAGCCAAATACAAATCGGCACTCATCTCAATTCAGACGCCCTTTCTCACTAAATTAATCTAATGTTTAAAACTGGTGTGTTACCGAAGGAACTAATCAAGGCAAAATTATTCCAGTCTTAAAGCAAAGCGATCGATCATTCCTTCCTAACTACAAGCTCGTATGCGTATTGCAATTTTTCAGTAAAATAATTGAAAAACTAATTGCAACTTCCCAAACAATATATATAAACAAATTTAATTTGCTTTCCTCATGCCAAATTGGTTTCCGTCCTGGGTATTCCACAGTTGTAGCTCTCGTTTCCCTTACCTACAAGCTAAAATAATTATTGATGAAGCCTTCATTTTTTCAATTTCAATTTTTGAGATATGTGAGGAAAAATTATTGGTAGCCCTAATGAAGAAGCGAATGCTGGCCGGAATGTCGCAAACAGGTTATCCACGTAGCGCGAGAGATTTTAGGCACCAGTGTGCACGCCAGAAACAATGGGGCGCCCAGGATTGTTCACCTTGTGAATTTTAAGGACAAGATAGAAATTACCAGCTACTGGGCTTAAAGCGATGAGGTAACGAGCAGTGGTTTTATTTATTCTTTATTTTTGACAACCTCTGCGAGTTTATGATTGATGATTTGCTTATTGTCTTGACTGGGATCATTTTGGTATTGCTTTGTAGAACGTCGATACGATAGTTGCTTATTGGCCAAGTCAACATAGTCGGTTTTGTCAAGAATTACGATGTCACCTCCCTTTTTCGCAGGTTAATAATTATGTTGGGACAGCTTGCGAGTTCCTCTAGGGCTTTTGTTTTTTTAGAAAGCCCTAGAAGAACTCGGAAGCAATCGGGAAGCACGATGAAGGCGCCTATGTCTGTGAATTCATAGATTGTGACTCGCGCCGTCCATTTACCCAACGGGTAAATGCAAATAGCCTCCGGCAGTACGAATCTGCAAGAGAGTGCAGGGCGTGAGCACATTCTTTAGCTCTGTCATCAACATCTGGCTCATAACGGAATGGTCCGCACCAGTGTCGGCCAACGCAGGCATCTCGCTGCCATCGATTTCTACAAATATGTCGCATGTCACATGTTCACCGGTGCCGCTCCCGGTATCGGTCTGGCGAGCCGAACCTCGCAGTTTTCGTCGTCGTCGCTATCTATGATCTTGATAGGTGCTGACGCCAGCGGCCTTACCTCCCGGTGTCACCGACCTCAGTTTCCCCGGGTTCAAGGGCTGCGCATTGAATGGTCGTGATATTTCGGGGCAAAACATGGGCTCAGGTATCGGCAATGCATAGGGTCTGGCAATCGGGACTTGAGCGTTGTAGCGTGAAGGCTTCATGGCGTTCGGCGAGATACTTTTCAATCTTTGGCGGGCGCTGACCAATTCTCGGACGCGGCGCCTTCGGTGCGAATGCTCGCAACCCGGGGTGTCGGTAGGGACTAGCGCGGAAGATGTCCTTCTCCGCAGTAGAAACAAAGGGGTCTGAGGTCGGGAGTGCACCAGAGATAGCTTTTGCGTGGTGGGATTTTGTCAGAGTACGGCAGAATGCTACGTGGCCTGGGGTTGAAAAGCAGCTTGGGCGCAATGCTGGCGACGGTTCAGGGTGCGCAGGGTACGAATGCCGGGGTTCTTCAGGCAGCGATTCTTCCATTAGCCCAGAAACCTGCACCGCTTACTTCATTTTCTTATTATGTCGGCGATGGACATGGTCGGAGGGGAAGCTTGATTTGGACCGAGCGCCTGGAGCTGTTCTCACAAGATTTTTTTTAAAGTTCGCTAAGGCCGTCGAAGTTGATCCCCAGCCCTGTCATGTTGTTTGCGCTGGAGATGGTCGCATAAGCTCGGTAAGTGCTGCCGTGACCTTTCCCGAAGTGCCCTGTTCTATTGCGGTGGCCTCGGCAATAAAGGCTGAGGTCGTGCGTTGAGGGTTCCTTACAAGCCCGGCGAATATCTCTTGCTTCACAGCACACATTAGGTGCCGCACCTACTTGTCGTCCGCCTTAGATTAATCTGGGGGTCAAAACAAGCGCGCCATGGGACGCTGGTTCCTCGCGTGTAGTGCAGCTTCAGCTCGCTCTTTGCTGTCGACGCTAACGTAGGTGGCACGTAGCCGCTCACAGAACTCTTGCCTGGTAGACATTTCGGCTTCGTTGTTCTCTAACCATATTCGGGCCGCTTCCTCCAGACGGAAATAATGTGCTGCAGTTGCACTGTTCATTCAAGTCGTTGAAGTTAGCTATACGCTATAACTGCTCCAGTCAGTCATCCACATCTTCAAAGGCTTCCCCGTAGAATCACTTAAGTGAGGGAGTTTGCTTGATGGTGTTCTGAATAATCGCTTAATTGGGAGGTTGGAGTGTTGCGCTGGCATCCCGTCCAGTCATCCTGGGTGTCCGACCGAGCAATGGCTCGCACTCCGCAGGCACTCCTAGCAGGCGGCGACTGGCGCGCACCTGAAAAGAAGTGGTCGGGGCGTTCTTACGGGTGCTAGGCACGTCCGTACAACCAGGAGGAGCAGGAGGAACAAATTAATATTGTACAAGATAGAGGTAAAGGGAGGGAGAGGGGGTAAAGCCTCTCTAGCTTGGGTGGTATTCCTCAGTCGGTGATCTCATTGGTCGAGGCCGCCACCCGTTTCTACGACCTGGTATCATGTACCCAGCGCCTCCACCACTTCTGTAGCGATGGTTACGAATAAGGACTTGTAAAGATTGATGGACATGGTGAACTTGTGCCCAGAAACGATGCGCTGCTCGTAGCCTCAGAGCAGCAATGTCGTCTTCCTTCTCTAACCCACCAAGTGCGTGTCGGCTTCTTCTTCCTTGCGTTTCACTTGTTCTCTGATGCCTGACGTCAGTGTCCGCAAGCGAAAAATATTATACCATCTTGCAATATATATGCAATGTGTGTGTGTGTGTGTGTGTGTAGGTCTGTATATAAATATTGTAGTGCAAAAGGTTCGCACATTTAGAGTATGCTATTAGACACAGCGAACGTCGCAATAAGCTCCGTGTGGGTAGGCTCTGATATGTGGCCTTGGCTAATAATAGGTATGCAGTGAATGGGGACTAGTAAGACGACGAGGAGATAGCACCGGTGTCCCTAAGAACGCGCCACCATCTCAGATAGCTCGCCGCATCGTGATCATCTCTCGGGCTAGTTCTCTTGGTGTCAACCTGAACACCGCCACCTGGACCGCTGCCAATAAACACCTTTACAAGTGGTGGAGTGTGCCGATTGCCGTCAACACCGCCGACTGCTGTTACGAAGCAGAAGCCTCCGTGCCGCATTGTCCACTGACGACCATCGGGAAATGGCCTCTTCTTCACAATCTCCCATCGTCTGTTCCGGTGCACTCCGCGAGCGGGACACACCCATGTTCGATGGCGATGACGACCAGGACGTCGAGGATTGCCTGTCATTGTCTGAAAGGGTGAATGCACATAACAGATGGGATGACAAGACGAAGCCGGACGATGTCCCATTCTCCCTCAAGGGAATTGCTGAGATGTGGTACCTGAACCACTAAGCCGACTTGCAGTCTGGGTCATCTTCCAAGGCAGATTTTATGAAAGTGTTTGGTCGCCGAGGCGTGCGGAAACGTCGCCCCGGACAACTTTTGTGAGAGCGGGCGCAGCACACAGGCGAAAAATTCAGGAGTTACATAGAAGGCATTAACAGGCCTGTGCTAGCGGGCAGGCCCTTCTATGAGCGATGCTGACAAGATGAAGCTTGTCTTGCAGGGAATTGACGGCGACGCCTTTTGATGTTGCTGAGTACGGATCCTCAGAGTCTCGGCGGCGTCATCAAATGGTGTAAGAGATTCGACGAGCTCCACAAGCAGCAGCTTCTCACGTGGCGCTTCTCACGTGGCACTTCACGTGGCGCCAGCTTCTCAGCTTCTCACGTCGTGCTTCACGTGGCAATTCTCAACAGCCGGGAGGGTCCTTGCCGGATTGGTCGTCCGCAGCGAGGGGTCTTCCATGATGTCCCGCATTCAAGATTTTATTCGCCAAGAAATTTCGCCTTAAATATCTCTTCTATCATGTGCATCCGCTGGGGTGTCAGCGTCGCCAGCGGTACGGAAGTTGCTGAAGCTCTCCCTTCGGCCCGCCAATCGGGGTTTGTGGCTGGTCTAATATCACTGCCGGTAACCGCTAACCGGTACCTCATTTGCCAACCGTGTGGCGAACGCTGATAACCGCCCCTAATGCTTTGTGTGTCGTGTAGCCGGCGACGTCGCCCATTACTGTCGCCGCCGAGCCGTTTCATACAATCAGTCATTTCAGTAGCCGTACTACGTCGTGTATGAGCCGCCACTTTGTCAGTAGTCCACCTTGCCGCCGTCGAACTCACCTCCTGCTGAAAGTTCGACATTCAACAACCGCAGGTCGTTCTCGCCGCGTGGCCAATCTATCTCGCGCGTGCGTCCTCGCGTTGAGCCAACACATTTCCTGAGGCAAGAGCTGCGTCCACGACGAAAACCTTACGTCCTCGATTTTCACCTCATAGCGCCATTATTGTTAAAGTTAAAGGCCGCGCCATAAACGCCCTTGGCTATACCGGAGCTGCCTTGTGAGTAATCTGCAAAAAAGGTCTGCCGCAAATTAAGCGAAGTGACGACGCCAGTGTCCAACCTCACACTCCGCACCATTAGCGCCCAACGCATTCGACCTGTTGCTGCGTGCACTGCCCGGGTCACCATTCAAAACATCACTTGCCTCATTGAGTTTATTGTGCTCACTTCGCGCTCGCACGACGTCATTCTCAGTTGGGATTTTCTGTCGACCTACCACGCCATCATCGACTGCGCACATGCTCAGCTGGAGTTCTTTTCAGCTCAAGACGCCTCATCGGGCGATCCCCCTGCCTCATTTGGCCTCGTTATCGCCGAAGACACCGACGTTCCTCCTAGCTCTGCTATACTTGTACCCGTTTTGTGCGACTCAGTTCCCGACGCCAAGTGCTTCTCAGCCCTTCTGAGCTGTTGTGCCGCCGTTAATGCTTCCCGCTTCCATTCGCAGTTTTAGAAATGCAGCATGGGTTCAGCATGTTTCAACCCCTCTTCCTCTCCATCTACACTGTTTCGTGGTGAATGCCAGGGTCGTGTAGAGGAGATTGACGTCCTCCTCTTCACCGACGTTCCCAATACTCAACGACCGTTTCCTTTTCTCTCCTCGGCCCCTCCGTTACAGCCCCGGATACCTCGGTTTTTCCGCTCCATCCCCAGTTACCTCGCTTTTCCTCCGCTCAGT
The DNA here is from genome assembly GCA_013339765.2 of Haemaphysalis longicornis. NCBI lineage: Eukaryota > Metazoa > Arthropoda > Arachnida > Ixodida > Ixodidae > Haemaphysalis > Haemaphysalis longicornis. The sequence goes on from CM023449.1 coordinate 103,846,829, forward strand.
CCACGAGAGTTTTCCTGCCCATTAACGAAACCGATTTCTAGCCACGCTTCAAGAGTTCCTCTCATCTTTCGAGTCCCAAACATACGGTTACTCACCGCATTGGGAGGGGAACGTACCCCTCATTACTATATCGGCCGTATCATGTGTGAGCCAAAGAACGTGGCCTATTGACAGCCATGTGGACGACATGCTTGAACGTGGCATCATACAGCCGTGCTAAGAGCCCGTGGGTGTCAGCGGTTTTTCTCGTTACAAAGAAAGACGGATCCATTCGCTTCTGTGATGATTATCGCTGACTCAACAAAATAACAAGCAAGGATGTCTACCCTCCCCCCAGAATTGACGACGCCGTCGAGACTTTGCAAGGAGCCGAGTTCTTTTCTTCCCTCAATTTAGGCTCTGGCTATTGGCAGGTCCCCCTAGCGGATGCTGTTCGTGGGAAAACGGCCTTTGTAGCACAAAATGGCTTATGCGAGTCATGCCTCTTGGCCTTTGCAACGCACCTGCAACGTTTGAACCTGCATGTGTTACCTTGATCATATTGTAGTCTTTTCTTCCGTTTTCCACACGCATATCGCCCGCCTTTGACACGCCTTGGAGAGCCTCACTGATGCAGGAACTCAGCCTAATCCCAAGAAGTGCCTCTTTGCTGCCCGCCAAGTGACAAATTTAGGCCATGTTGTATCCAAAGATGACGTCAGTCCCGATCCTGTCGAACTTCGTGCTGTCGCCGAGTTTCTGAAGCCCGACACCCCCAGCCAGCTCCGAACCTTTATCAACCTCTCTGCGTATTTGCGACGATTTGTGCGCAACTTTGCGTAGAAAACGGAACCTTTAACGAAGCTTCTGAACGGGTCAAACTACATCTCTCATTGGTTTTCAAAGTGTGAAGAGGGTTTCAAAAAGCTCCGTTCTGTGTTGACGTGTCTACTAATCCATCACCATTTTGACCCGTCATCCCCTACCGAGCTTCATACTTACGCCAGCAGTGTTGGCCGGGACACTGTGCTGGCCCAACAAAAATCTGGCTTCGACGAATACTTCGTTGCTTATGCAAGCTGAACACTCACAAGAGCAGAGGAAAACTACTCTTTCATGGAGAAAGAGTGCCTGGTCATTGTCTGGGCTATAACCAAATTTCGTTCGTGCGTGTATGGTAGGCCCTTCGACGTAATCCCGTACAACCACGCCCTATATTGGCTATCTTCTTTGAAGGATCCATCTGGTCGCCTTGGCAGGTGGGCCATTCGCTTACAAGCGTACGACATTCGAGTGCTCTACCGATCAGTGCTACTGGATTGCCACGTCTCTCTTCCCCGTACGGTAGTGACAACTACTGATAACGTGGTTAGCCACAATTTTGAGAACTTTGGCATGTCAATAGAAGTTTAATTGCTGGAAACCTGGCAACTTCAGGTTATTTTGCTGGCAACCATTTGCCCCTTGTATGGCGATCACGTTTCCCCTCTCGCGGCGAACGCACCATCTAACCCTTCCGACAAGGTATCTGCTGACTCTTGGCAGTTCGACACGCTAGCAAAACTTATTGCCACGGGATTTATTGCAGAATATGTTGAATGGTTCTAAGGTCTGTTCGAATCCTTAAAAGACGTATTTGACTTATGCGACTGCCCATTCGGTAAGGCTTTTACTTCCATGGAACGGAAAAACATTGGCGATGCAAACCCCATCCGCAGGTGGCCGCACCGTGTTTCGCGCGCTGAACACCTTTGGATACCGAAGGCAGTACAGAAAATTATCACAGCGACATTATAGAGCTGTCGTATAACAAGTGGTCTTCCTCCGTCATAATGGTAAAGAATAGCAGTGGTACTTACAGGTTTTGTGTTGATTACCGGTGCATAAACAAGATAAAGAACACGTCTACCCTCTAGCGCGCAACGACGATGTCCTTGATTGCATGCATGGAGACAAATATTTTTATCACTATACCTACGATCAGGCTACTGGCAAACTTCACTCGACAAGACTGAGTGACGACCACATTCATGACAACCGATTGCCTTCACATATATAAAGTGATGCGTTTTGCCTCTGTTCAACCTATTTTGTTTCTTCTCTATATCGATGATATTGCTTACGATATTGATGTTATAATACGCAAGTCCGCTGATTATTGTATTATTTATCAAGTAATTACAAAAAATGACCAGATTGCACTTAACCAGGCTCTCTCTAAAATACCATGTGGGTACCAAAAATAGCAAATGTCTGTTCATGTACAAAAACACGTCACCATGAAAACGAGTACGAAAAGGTACCACTAATCTTTCCCTATGAAATTAACCACTCACCATTAGAAATGGTTCAGGACTCTAAATTCCAGGGCACAATTATATCCGACGAATTAAAGTTGGATAAACCAGTAAAATTCGTTATCAATAAAGACCTTGCTTCGCTTGAGAGGTCAATTTTTTCTCTTAAGAGGTCAATCTGTATGGCCTTACCTGATACGAAATTACTCGCATACAAATCGCTTGTACGACCGCTCCTGGAATATAGTGTAATGTGCTTGTGCTATTATACAAAGCACCTTATTTCTCAACAAGAAAACGTCCAACGGAGGGCCACTCGTTTCATCTTTTACGTCTCCCCCACGGAATTACTCAGACGAGACGAACTAATTACAATAGGTCAACGCACCAAAATTTATGTCTGAAATTTTTGTTTCAACTAATCTATGGCGGCATAAAAATAGCTGGCACGAAATTTATTTCTCCATCTGTTTCCAGGTCAACAAGAACAAAGCACGACAAACATCTTATACTAGTGCAGGTGCTACAATAAATCTTTTATATACTTTTATTTTCTATGTGTAATAAGAGAATGGAACTTTCTTTTTAAAGACATTGTTAGTGATTCATCCCTTCATAATTTTGCTTCTATACTGTCAAACTTTTTGCTAAACGATCTATTTTGATTGGTGCTCTGCATTCCCTTTGCAGAAACTTTCATGTGTTTCGAAGTATACCATAATCATGGTTATCCTCTGAATCGCCACGTCTTTGTGTGTAGTTCATTTGGCTGGTATTGTTGTTTTACCTAGACCCTTGTTTCTGCTTTTGTGAAGTGTTCAAAAAGAGCGCGATTATTATTCATGTATCTCCCAATCCTGCACCAGCCTCCAGAGTTGAGGCTAGCAGTATGCATAAATAATAATTTCAACGGCTACATTTTAGAGAATGATGAACCTGTTTTTGCAGGGTTTATATATTCATTTGTACTTGGGGCGACGTCATCGTTCTTGCATTTATCGTTAACAGCCACATCTGCCTCCTTATAAACACCTATCAATTTTTTCTTGTGCTGGTCTCCAGCTTAAAGCCGAAAATGTCGCTTCGGATGCCATCACCTCACTTTTATCGGCCCCCTGGTTAATTGTACGAGAGTTCGACCCGACCCTGGTAAAGTAAATTTTTCCGGGTGTTTTTTGAACCCCGCTCTCCTAAAGACGCCATTTGCGCCATCGGTTTATCCTTATACTTGCGCCACTTGATCAAAAAGTTTGCGACCATGGCGCGCCCAGTTTTGATCTGCTTGATAAGATCGCGACGTTTCTACGGGGGCCTTACAAAAAGCAAGCATTATCCGCCCTGATAAAATTCTTCACTTCAACGGCGATTTGGCTAATCTCGATGCCTCTACTCGCACTGAAATTTATGCTCCTGCTAATGGGTATTTTATCGCTGCTGAATTGACCCAACTTTACGCAGATGCTGGTCGAGTGGTCGCGTACGTTACCTGCCTCCTTTTGCTTAGGGAGCGAATATACAATATATCAGAGGGCGAATACTTTGTTCTCGTGTAGGCCGAAGAGAAATTCCGCTCCTGCGGATACGGTACCCTATTTGCAGTCGTGACTGACCATCACGCACTATGCTGGCTGTCCTTGAAGGAGACTAACCGAAATATTGTCTACTCGGCTGTGCGCCCTGTGGAATACTCTTTTGCATTCACCAATCCGCACTCCTAGATACGGACGCCGACTGTGTGTCTACAAATACGGTCAGCCCTCTCGAAAAGTTGAGGCACGATGACTGGCATTTCTGTTCCAGCGGACTCCGACTAGCTAAACATTGTCGAAGACCAGAGGTGGGGCCCTTCGCTGCGCTCTATCATTCATGGCATTAACCTTCGTTCTGCGGACACTGTCCTCGGGTTGTTCCTTTTGCAAGATAGAGTCTTATAACGCCGCAACTTCCGCTCACATACTCCTGACAATCTACTCGTCGTTCCGGAAGACGCATGTCCGCTGTGCTCCACCAGCTTCATGAAGCATCCATGGGCGGCCACTTAGGAGTGACCCTTTCTTACGACCACATGCGACATCACTTTTTTCTGGCCCGTACTCTGCCGCTCCGTGCAGCGTTAGGTGTGTAAGTGTGACCTGTTTCAACGCCGCAAGCCACAACAACTTCAAATTCCCACGAAACCTTTTTTGGGGGGTTGGACTGGATTTACTCGGGCCGTTTTCCTTTTCTACACCAGGAAACACATGGATAGCTCTCATTATCGGATAAGCCACCAGCTTCGCCATCACCCTGCGCTCCGTGCTTGTTGTGCAACTGACGGTGCCGATTTTGTAGTTTACAATGTCATATTTATTCACGGCGCTACTCGGCAGCCGTCAGAGACCGCGGTCGATGTTTTCTGTCCCTAGTCGTCGAAGACGTACTTCGATCATGCTCGATTCACCACAGGGTGACTACAGCTTATATCCCGCAAACAAACGGCCTTTTGGGGCGCTTGATTAGGACCCTCACGAACATGCTCGCGATACGTGCCTAGTTACCAGAAGAACTGGGACCTCGCATTGTCTTTCGTCCCTTTCGTGTACACGTCCCCAAGTCGCGACCCTACAGGCTTCTCACACTTTTATCTTTGCACGGCTGAGAACCGGAATCGACTCCCCCTAGGCTCCGGCCTCCCGACACACACGCCTGAACCGAGTGCACCCATGAAGCCAGCCCTCTGGCCGATAAAGTGCATCGGCGTGCACATTCCCACATCAATGTTTCGCAAGTCAGCCATCAAAACGGCAAATATGAACGTCACTTTCATCGTGCAATTTTAACTGGGGTCCCACTACTTACCGTGGTGTCCTACTTGTCTCGTGGCGCTCTAGAAGAAGCTCATTTCTCGCTATCCCGCTGCCCACAGAGTACTTACACAAGTTACCAACGTTACCTATGAAATCATCGAAATCGGCTTTTCAGATCTCAACCACCACAACGAAGTTATAGCGACCACGTCGTCCGCCTCAAACCATACTACTCACCTGGCTCGCCTTTCACACCGTAGTCACGCAGCACAGAGCCCGTGGTTTTTGTGCGGTAGACCTATGCCACATGGCGGTTATTAGAAAACCGAGATTACCGCTTAGTGTCGGGAGACACCGATGCGAAGGTTGCAATACCCAAAGGAAAATGTGCCATTGTTGGGTAGGAGCTTAACCAGCAGACGAAGAAGAAGAAAACGCTCTGGCGGACTAGCGAGTGCAAGAGCAGAGCAAACTAGCTTCCGGCGTGAATCTTTCATGTAAATCCCAGCTAAATTAAAGGTAGGATATCGATACCATAGTGGCCGACGTGGCGAAAATTGCTAGCTGATCGCACGCGTTGCAAAAACATGGTGTCCACAGGTACCAAATACCTTTAGGCACCCGATACCAAAGTTCGTGGTGGAAGGGCTTGGATGGTTTTGTAACCAGGGTAATGGTTTGCAGAGCTAATGCAGCATGCGTGTGTGAGTTCCTTTCGTACCTGCTGCTCTTCTACACCTGCTACACGTCCTGGGAAAGCCGCTCGTATGTTTCCATTTACCGTAACCGCACAGTATCAGCAATAAAACTTTTGGTAAGCTTTATTTTCCGTCAGCTTCTCTGTTCTGTTTTTTAGATCAACCGTTTTTGCTCTCGTCCGCAAAATACCACCGCTAAAAATTGTTTGGAACTTACACTTCCTTTGCAATGCCTGAATTGTAACTTGCTATAAATCAAATTTTTTTTGCGACTCGGACTTTTACATGATTATTGTATATGCACTCGTTTGCAACGAAACTTTTTTGTCACCTTCAGGTTACTTCTCTCACCAAATGCCGTCGGAGTTTAACCTCGGCTGGTCGGCTGCTATTTAAAAAGCTTTTCATCACCTTTCTTCCACGCTGTGCTTCTTCAATCTTGCCTTAAACTTACCCATCGCAATTAAAACGGTTTTGTTTTCTTCGTCATAGCTGATACCACGACGTTAAATCATCTTCACACTCAGCTGTTGGTTTGTGTTACTGTGCTACCATTAGCATTATTTTAATTGCTACTTGATCACAACAGCGGGAGGTTTTGTCACGTTAATAAATTGCTAAACCCTTCTCCTATTTCTTAAACTTCATATCTGCGATATTTTTAGGGGTCCTTATTTGTACAACTATGTACACTTCTGAACGCCGTGAAGATTTCTTCTAACCTGGATTATTCCTTTTAACATCCTATTTGTTGCCAGAAAACTCTTCTGATACCACTGCGAATCTTCCATGTCTAGGCAAAGTTCTGGCATTGAAAATAGCCCGTTTAGAGCTACAGAGGCGCCTGTTGAATCAAGAGTACAGAAAAGCGAATTCATTACAACGTCTGGGATCGTAGCGAAAAAAACAAAACATCCTTGTTACAATACTCCTCTTTAAAATAAACTTATAATATTTAACTTTATCTCACTTCATTATTCCGCATCAAGAAATTTTTTGTAGACAGCCATTAAACGGTTACAATGTACAATGTGTTCACAGGCTACGGCCTCTTGTAGAAATAAACTGTTCATCAGAGCAATCAATTTTGAACAAATATTGTTGTATAGCGAAAAAATGAAGGCTTTTTGTACGATTATGACACTCACATCGCAAATTGATCGTGTACAGAGCAGATTTTTATAATATTGCATCAATGAATTTTAAACAAACCGTGTTTTATTAGTTTAAAATTTTTATTTTTACACGTTTGTAACATTCGCAATGCAAAATATTCCCGAATAGAAGAGACAGTTTTTATAAAGTGGTATAAAATTTTGAAGGGTAAAATAACGGTCAGAGAGTTGTACGCACAATCAAAGTTTGCATCGATTAGTGTAACGTGCTCTGTTGAGTACGCTTACTATTCAGATACGTCATACGCATCAGTATTTTGTTCACAAAACATCAATATTATGTGTTATTCTGAGTAGTTTGTAACCAACAAACGCAGACAAATATACCTATATTGTGCAGATTCTTCTATTTCTATTAAATAAAAAGAAGCGCCCATATCAAATCCTTGGGTAACGCGAAATGTCTTGCACATGTAAAGGAAAATAAAGTTGCTTAAACCGACGAAGGTTCCTCACAATGTGAGTCTTTTTGTTCAGGCTGCACTGAAAGAGGCGGCGAGGTTTCCTAAATGTAGACGTTTTCAAGATGGTCTACCCAACTTTATTACAACCACGCCACAAAAGTAAATATTTTGAGCAAAAAGGCCAATATGGTTGAGTGGAGAAACTATTGTCGACAAGACAACTGCTGACTACACAGTCTATTTGTACTTCCATAACGTTTTTTTCAGCCTATGCCGAGCCAGTACGCCGAGTTTGTCGAAGTAATGACGATGTCCCAGATATTTTATGTTTACCCGTATTGTTACGGTGCTCCTAAATTTCAAAACAAAAACTTCCACCGGTGTTGATCAAATTCCCAACGCTTATTACCCGGTATGCCGAGATGTTATCAGAATGCTTGGCAATCATTTACCACGCTTCCATCAATTCTGCCCGCTTGCCTTGTATAAGGTCAGCATCTTGCAAACATATTTGAACAGAATAAAGCTAAATTTTTTATAAGGTTCCTCGGTGAAAATGCCGACTTCTCGGATGTTCAGGATGGTTTCAAAAAAGGGGTTTCCACAGAAACGCAGTCATATCTATAGCTCATGGTTTTTCACAAATTTAGATAAGGCATGTCAAGTTGATGTCATCCTTTTTGAATTTCACAAAGGTGTTTGATGTTCATCCTCGTAAAGGCCCACGAAAAGGTCCATGCAAACTACAAGCCAAATTGAATGACAGAAAAGTCGTTAAGTGGATCTCAAACTTAATATCCAACCACTCGCAGTTTGTCGAATTTATGGGGTAGAATCATGAGCATCCAGTGTGCCCTCTGGTGCTAGTCAGGTGTGAGTGGTGGGACCATTACGATACAATTACATCACAAGAACCTGACCATCATCTAAACGACTCATTTTCTGCATGTCGCGCATGGTGCGAAATATGGCCGATGGCCATTATATTGACAAATCTACGGTCATGTCATTTACAAAATAATACATTCCTGTTCAATCTCCCCTACTCTTCTCGTAATATCCAGCTGCAAAAGGTTCCGAAATTTAAATACCTTGGCGTTTATTTACATATAGCCTATGTTTGTTTAAACGTTTCGATTATATCTCGCTAAAGGTAAAAAAATGAACATCTGAAACGTACTTGACCCAAGCCCCACAAGCTAGTTATTGACCAAACACTTATACGCCCGATCTTTTATTACACCTCTGTCGTATTGAACCCACACAAACAACCATACTGAAGACCTACAAAAGAAAACCGCCTGATATATCTGCCGCCGATATGACCGCAAGCTTTCCCCACCATTAGCCCTTTTATCCTTCAAACTAACGGCATTTTCTTTGCGCGGATGCATAGAATCACTCAATCGTTTCAACCGCATCACGCCCTCTTCATATCGCTTGTCATCGGCCGGCTTTGTAACACTAGCTAAGCCGTCAACAGCAAGAACAGCAACAGCAACAGCAGTCCACCCAAGGACTGACACATTTAAATTTAGTTCTTCTCCGCGCACAATAGAACTTTGATATTCCTTGCCAGGGCACGTACGTTCACTTCCGTGGGGTGCATGTTTGACAGAACTTCAAGAAAACTAACCAATGGCTCTTTTAATTTTATAAGGATATTGTATTTTCAGTAATTTAGCCACCACTCAGCCCTATGAGGCCCCCAAGTTAACACTGCAGCTGCTAGATATGCAGCTATATGCTGACAGATTGAGACCCATTTGTGAAAACCGATTTTACGCAGCGAGTTGTGTTGTTATTCAGCTGTAAGGGCTGAACTTTACATCAGTATATTTTGGACACGCGATCGATGGGTTTAGAAGAATAAAAATATTGCTCGTTTTTAAAGGGGTATGTGTGCAGATTCATGATGGTCAGTTACGAATTCAAACAGTTGGTTTCCAATTCGTAACTGAAGTTACGAAACTGGGCCGAAAATTGTATTAGTAAAATCTTCTCTCTAGGTACATAGTATTCTTGTCACTTTTTTAATCATGTGGTATACTACTTGTTCCAAATGATAGCTGAAAAATAGTTTTATTAGAAAGAGAGACGTGTGAGCAGTCATTTTAGAAATATTTGTGCTAATGCCATCTTGGCGTGGACTTGAGCTCACTGGAAGTCGGTGAATTGCTTTCAGTGCATCACTTGTGGATATGGTTATCACGCCATTACTAATATAAATTACAGAGGACTGGAGAGGCGGTAGAGTGTGAACGGAAAGTTCTTTGGTGAACACGAACCTGAAGTGCGTGGTAAAGAAATGTAAACAGACAGCTAGAGAAGCTGCCCCCTTTTTTTCAGGAAGTGATTGTAGAGCAGTACAGCCAGCTTTTTGATCAGATTAATCGCACGCCAGACGTTTTAGGATTTATTGTAACGTGTTATCAATAGCTTTGTGGAAAGTGTCATTTTTGTTTTTTTCCTTACGTTTTCTCAAAACTTGCAAGCAGCAATATATATATTTCCTAATCAACGGCGGAATTCGTTTTACTTTCACTCCTGTATGCTTATTGGATGTTGCCTAAACATATCATAACGTCCCTTCATATCCAAGGCTCATTGATTTTCTTTGGTATTGTATGCGATATTTGATTTCATTTTTTACTGAGAACAACAAGTTCTAGAAAAATCTCACTTTAACGCGTACGTTCTCCACTTAGGCAGCTGCGCAACACTCTCGCTACCTTCATGATGTCCGCAGTGCCTTCATCTTTCTCGTTTTGCGTGCCACACCTTCGTCGTCACATCTCACATGGTGCTGTATTTGGTAGCACGTTGTGACTGACCACAATATATACATAGGTCCTCAAAGAAAGTACTACCGCAATTTTATTAGTAAAGCGGGTTTAATTAAAATATAAAATTTAAATAATACAATATACACATATGGAACGATTGCCTCCGACCTTGTCTTGAGTGTCCATGTGTTTTTGTGCAGATAAGATGAACGTTATGGAACACAAGCTAGCCCGATCGCAAGCCCTTCTTCAAGTGATTACCTCTGCAATTAGGGGCGCTAACGTAATTCAAGTGTTGGCAGCTGTTTAGAAAATCCTTCAAGCAATCATTTCAGCACCACCAATTCCTAAATTGCTCTGCACGACATCAAAATTACATTAATAAAAATTTTGCCCACCTCACACATTCTCTTGAAGCGTTCTTAACAGAATATTTTGCAGAGTTATTTAATAAAGACGTGCTAGTACACAAAGACGCGCAAACATGACTGACTGTGGGGTGCCGCGAACCATACATTGGGGTTTTTTATTTGTGTTTTACTTTTACCGCCCGGCTGCGCCGGTCTGTGTTATCTCTGCGCCAAGGAAAGCGCGTGTTCCATTCTTTCTTTCTGGTGCCGCATGTGTTACCTGTGTGATAGGGAGAGCATTCCGATCTAACGTGAACAGCCCAGAATAATCTTCTTGATCTACTATGTTCTCGATGAATCGACGTTTCGAAACCACGCGCGCCGAAAGATAAAAAGCCTGCATCGGACGCCGGGCATTCGATTCGACGACACTCGCCTGTGCAAGTCACTTTGTTGACCGCTGCTTCGCCGCCTCTGTATTCTTTTGAGTTGTTAGGGGAGCACAAGTTCGCTCAATAAACGTGTTTCTTTCACACAACTGCATCGTCCTTGTCTTCGTGACATCTGGTGGAGGTGCGGGGTACGCACCCTTCATGCCCACTACAACCTCGAAAAGCCGCCAAGCCAGTCCAACAAGAGCCAGCCCCCGCCTGCAAGATTTACCGCCCGAGTTCGGTTTGATGCCAGAAGGGCCCAAGAAAAGGAACGCTGCAACCAACACCATGGTGCAAGAAACAACGTCGCCAATCGTCCTGCAGCAGCCCGGGAACCGCCATCGTTCCGAGGGCCCCCGCAGAAAGCCCAGAAGAATGGTTGGAGAACTGGAGCGCGTCCGGAAATTCAACAGGTGGGACGACGCAGAAACGTTCCGGCACGTTTTCTTTTACTTGGAAGATTCGGCTCGCACTTGGTTCGAGAACCACGAGAGCTCCTTGACAAACTGGGCTCAGTTCAAAAGCGAGTTTACTAAGACCTTCACTACCGTCGTGCGGAAAGAAAGAGCCGCCCTTTTGTTGGAAACGCGCACGCAACACCCCAACAAAGGTGTCGTGATCTTCGTTGAGGAGATGAAGCAGCTATTTCGCCGCGCGGCCCCCAAAATGACGGAAGAAAAGAAGTTGCGCTTCTTAATGCGCGGAGTGAAGGAGGAACTGTTTGCTGGACTTGTCCGAAATCCGCCCAAACCGTCGCCGAATTCGTGACCGAAGCCAGCACCATTGAGAAAGCCCTCGAAATGCGTGCTAAGCAGTATGACCGCAACTTTGTTGGCGCGGCCAATGCGAACGACTTTGGCAGCACGCGGATCCCGGCCGACAGCCTACGCGAGACTATCCGCGCAATAGTGAGAGAGGAGCTGCGGAAACTTCTCCCAACGCCGCCGCAGCCCCAAGTCGCTTCCCTCACCGACGTGATTAGAGAAGAAGTGCAACAAGCGTTGGGAACTTCTACGCCATCCGAGGTACCCCGAGAGCCACAAGCTATGACATACTCCGCGGCTGTTCGTCGACCCCGCCCTGCTCCAACACGCCGTCAAGAGGCCCCGCCGTACCGCCGCCCACTGTCACCCGCCCGACCCCCGGTAGCCCGAAACCAGACGCCGAGGAAGACGGACGTATGGCGAACTCCCGATAACCGTCCTCTGTGCTACCACTGCGGAGAGGCCGACCACATTTACCGTCGCTGCCCATACAAGAGACTCGGACTGCGTGGTTTCTCCGTCGACGCACCTCGCCCTCTCCCTGCCAACGACCACGTGAGATCGACGAGTATCTATCTGAAACCAGCCGTGGCCCACGCGTTTCAACCGTTCGCCGTCGCCCTACCCCCACCAATCGCCGAACCGCCGTAGCAACGCTGACTTCGCCCGTGGAAGGTCCCCCAGCCCACGCGGGGGAAAATAAAGGCGGCAACTTCTGGAGGTGAAGTTGCTCTACGGCGAAAAACTAGAAACCCTCCAACGACGCAAGGACGCGCTGAAGACAGTGATTCACGACATGCCTTCATCCCGACGACCCGACCTAACCTGACGAGACTCCCGAACACGACGACCGCTACACGGCGCGACGCGTACCCGACCTGACCGAGACGTCCGTTGAGAAGACGACGACAACGACGATGCACAGTGCCCGACCATCACACGTACAAGCAGAGATACGACGCCCCGACGAACCCGGAACTCGAGGAAGACTGCATCTGACGTCAAAGGGGTCCATCGACGGCTTTGTGTAGTCGCCCTCGTAGACACGGGAGCTGACTATTCGGTAATGAGCGGACCATTTGCGTCTAAACTGAAGAAAGTTATGACCAGATGGGACGGTCCGCACATACGCACAGCAGGAGGCCACCTCGTGACGCCAAGTGGAACGTGCACATCGCGCGTCACCATAGACGGCACCAACGTACCCTGCTTCGTTCGTCTTTTTGCCTAAATGCTCCCGCGACGTGATTCTCGGAATGACTTTTTGACGGACAACGGCGCAATAATTGATCTGCAGACCAAGTCGATAACATTTTCCTCCAATCACTCCACGACGCCGCAGCCGAACCCCGATCACCGTGCTGCTGTCAGGATCGCCGACGATCACATCACCCTGCCACCCCGCGCAAGCTTGATGATCGCCGTCTACTGTGAGGATGCTGCTTCTGACATCGACGCTATCGTAGAGAGTGATCGAAGGTTGCTTCTCGACAGCGGTGTCTCCGTCGCAAGAGGCATTGCGCACTTTAAGCAACGCCAATCTCACGTTTTGGTCACTAATTTCACCGAAGAGTACCAGCATTTAAACAAGGGAGCTGCAATTGCGTTCCTCGAAGAAACGCAAGAAGCAAGTGATGTGATCGCAGTCGCCGACTTTGAACGCACACCCGTAGAAACCTTCAAGCTCCCGCAGCCATTCGACGTGAATCCGGCGCTACCGCAAGAACAACGGAAAAAATTATTGGCTTTGCTGCGTCGCTATAGCGAATGTTTTTCGTCCAGCGAAAAACTACGTCAGACCCCTCTAGCGAAGCACCGAATAATAACCGAAGATGGAGCCCGACCTACCCGACAGTCACCATACCGCGTCTCTTCACACGAACGGGAAGCCATCCGGACTCAAGTCGACGACATGCTGAGCGATGACATTATACAGCCATCGAAAAGCCCCTGGGCTGCGCCCGTCGTACTCGTAAAGAAAAAAGACGGCACATTAAGGTTTTGCGTTGACTACCGGCGACTGAACAAATCACGAAAAAGGACGTGTACCCCCTCCCCCGAATCGACGACGCCCTCGACCACCTCTGCCACGCGAAGTACTTCTCATCGATGGACCTGAAGACCGGCTACTGGCAAATTGAAGTGGACGAGAGAGACCGAGAGAAGACTGCATTTATAACCCCAGACGGCCTATACGAGTTCAAGGTGATGCCGTTTGGGCTGTGCACAGCACCAGCGACGTTTCAAAGAGTCATGGACACTGTGCTAGCTGGCCTTAAGTGGCACACCTGCCTCGTATACCTCGACGACGTAGTGGTATTCGCCCGGACTTTCGACGAACACCTTGCAAGGTTGGAGTCTGTACTCGAGGCCATTCGTACGTGGGGTTGACGCTGAAGCCTGAAAAGTGCCGTTTCGCATACGGGGAACTCAAGTTCTTGGGCCACGTCGTCAACGCCGCGGGAGTCCTACCTGACCCGGCAAAAACTTCAGCCATGCGAACTTCCCAAGGCCGAAAGACAAGAAGGGGGTGCGAAGATTTCTCGGGCTGTGCGCATACTACCGGCGCTTCGTCGCAAACTTCGCACGCATTGCAGAGCCACTCACGCGCTTGACGAAAGATAGCACCCCTTTCAGCTGGGAAAACGACCAAGAAAAGCATTCTGCGAGCTGCAAAAACGCCTGCAAAGCCCGCCCGTGCTCGCTCATTTCGACGAAATGCCGAAACGGAAATGCATCACGGACGCCAGTGATATAGGCTTGGGTGCCGTCCTTGTCCAAAAGCAAAGCGGCTGCGAAAGGGTAATCGCCTATGCCAGCCGTGGTCTGTCGAAGGAGGAAAAAACTATTCTGCCTCTGAGAAAGAGTGCCTGGCTATTATATGGGCATTTCAAATTTCGCCCATACGTGTATGGAAGGCCATTCAAGTTGTAACAGACCACCATGCGCTGTGTTGGCTCGCCAATTTGAAGGACCCCTCTGGCCTCTTGGGCGGTGGAGCTTGCGCCTGCAGGAGTTCGACGTTACAGTCGTTTATAAATTCGGCAGGAAACACTCCGACGCCGACTGCCTGTCCCGCGCCCCCGTCGACCCACCACCACAAGACTCTGATGAAGACAGCGCGTTCTTCGGATCGTGACGGAGAGCGACCTAGCCGCCCAGCAGCGTGCCGACCCCGACTTACGCGTCATAATCGAGTACCTCGAGGATGCAACGTTGCCGTTCCTAGGACCTTCAAACGCAGCTTACCAGCATTCAGCCTGAGAAACTCCGTCCTTGTGAAGAAGAATTTCAGCCCCGGAACAAGAGCGAATTACCTTCTCGTCATCCCCGCGACCTTCGTGACGAAATTTTGGAAGCGTGCCACGACGACCCGTCTTCCGGACATCTGGGCACAGCCGCACTATTGGAAAAATCAAGGCGAGTACTACTGGCCCGGCCTTACCTCTGACGTCACCCACTACGTCCGAGCTGCCGTGACTGCCAGCGACGAAAAACGCCGCCGACAAGACCCGCCGGACTTCTGCAACCGATCGCCGTCCCATCGAGACCATTTCAACAGATTGGAATGGACCTTTTAGGCCCGTTCCCTACGTCACGATCCGAGAACAAGTGGATTGTCGTAGCGACAGACTACATGACGCGCTACGCAGAGACCGCCGCTCTTCCGAGGGGACTGCACAAGAAGTGGCGAAGTTCTTTATAAGCCAATTGTGCTGCGACATAAGCCCCGGAAGTCCTAATCACAGACCGCGGAACGGCATTTACTGCGGAGCTGATGCAAGATTTACGCTACAGCAACACGGATCACCGAAGAACGACGGCGTACCACCCCCAACGAACAGACTAACAGAACGTCTGAACAGACAATCGCAGATATGCTGTCAATGTACGTTGACGTTGAACATAAGACTGGGACGAAGTGCTCCCGTATGTCACGTTTGCGTACAACACGGCTATCCAGGAGACGACACAGCTGACGCCGTTCGAGCTTGTCTACGGTAGAAGGCCGACTACGATGCTCGACGCCATGCTTTCCGCACGTAGAAGACGACGACCTCAACGCCGACGTCCACGGATATCTTCAACGTGCGGAGGAGGCCCGCCAGCTCGCTCGTTCGTATAACGGACCAGCAGCTGGTGGATGCGGGCCGCTACAACCTCCGACGCCGAGACGCCGAGTACCAACCAGGGATCGTGTGTGGGTTTGGACTCCCATTCGACGACGCGGACTCAGTGAAAAGCTCCTGCGACGGTATTTCGGACCCTACCAGATTCTAGACGTGTTGGCCAATTACCTACGAAGTGATCCCATGGTGATTCCGGAACATCACGACGACGCACGCGGCCCGAAGTCGTCCACGTGGTTCGCTTAAAGCCTTTCTACGGACGATAACGAATTTTATTTTTATTTTCGGACTGTCGCTTATGTTAGCATCGGGTGATGCACTCTTAGAGGGGGTATGCCGCGAACCATACTTGGGTTTGTTTATTTGTGTTTTACTTTTACCGCCCGGCTGCGCCGGTCTGTGTTATCTCTGCGCCAAGGAAGCGCGTGTTCCATTCTTTCTTTCTGTGCCGCATGTGTTATCTGTCGTGATAGGGAGAGCATTCCGATCTAACGTGAACAGCCCAGAATAATCTCTTGGATCTACTATGTTCTCGATGGAATCGACGTTTCGAGACCACGCGCGCCAAAGATAAAAGCCTGCAGTGCGGACGCCGGGGCATTCGATTCGACGACACTCGCCTGTGCAAGTCACTTTGTTGACCGCTGCTTCGCCGCCTCTGTATTCTTTTGAGTTGTTAGGGGAGCACAAGTTCGCTCCAATAAACGTTTTCTCATTCAACACAACTGCATCGTCCTTGTCTTCGTGACAGGGTCTTTTAAACTGCTGGTAAGGCCTATAGGTGTGTATAGTGTCTAGTTCCGCGATGAAGACATTATCACAATATACAGGTATTTTGTAATCGCCTAAATATAGTCTAAGGGCACGTGGCTCCCAGCCACACCCATTGGTCGGTCTATGTAAAGTTACAGACACTCGCTCTCTCATCCCGTTTGATCAAGAGCCCTTTTCACGAACTATCCTTCAGAACTGCTTTTTCAGGCTCTTTCTTCGCAACATAAGTGCTATGTACTTTGCTGGTATGGGCGTGAACTAGCACATACACTTGGAGAAAAGTTATGTAATCCACAATACTACATTGTCGAGGAACTCTTAAATAATGGCGTAAGCTGAGCTTTGCCCTTGTTTAACCCTGAACAATTGCCATTGTACTTCTCAAAAGAGAAGGCACTCAATCTCGTTTTGTCGACCCGGCCATTACCCCCAACCATACGAGCTATTCAAAAACTGCCTTTTAAATTACGCTAGCTTCACCGGGATCTTTTCATATTATCCCCAAACTATCCATTCACACGTGCACAGAGCCTATAATCTGCGTTTTGCTCTTGCCTTCATGTCAATACGGAAGCGAACATAATCTAGATGTTTCAAGATCCTTGCTGAAATCGCCCCTTCCTCTCTCGCCGCGGATGCCTGTCAACTAAATGCTTATTGCTTAGTCCACGAGGTTACCGAGCATTACCACCTCTCCTGCAGCGAATACCACATAAATGCTACGGCTGTCAAAGGCTGACTCCTACAAACCACTTCTAGCTGCTGCATAGTAGGATAGAATACATTCTTTCAGATACCTTTCTCTAAATGGTCGACTTCATCACGACTGATCACCCTTACCACTAGATGTATGCAGGCCCGTGACTTATTTTACTTTGTTTATGCTGAGGGGCATCTGCAGGACACGCTGGGCAAATTGGGCTTGACAGTAAACTTTCGGTTCACCCGAGCTCTACCAGTGCCTTCGGTCTACCACGAAGTGCACACCTTGAACCATTCACTCCAAAACTGCACATCGCGCTCTCTTTCTTTCGCGACCTTGGTCTTTTACTTTGCAAGGATGCATTTACGGTACGCCAAAATTTCAGCAGGTCAGCAGTCGCAAGTTGTAGTTGGCTAGCAGGGGGTTATACCACTGTGATGGCAATCCTCTTGTACAGCCTGCCATGGCATCCAACGATGATAACACCACACCAAGATGAATTTTGGAAGGGTGGCGGCCTGAACTGCGGTACCTGACCAGAGGTTAGCCATCTTTGGAGTCTGTTGCTTCCTCTACTGATGCGCTAGCTTTATCCTAATTAAAAACTTTGTTTTCGGCACCTTTAGTTACTAACCGCGCGATGGCTACAGGAAATATCCACTAAGTTGAGGGTAAGGCAAATATTATTGACAAATTGCGTATTGAGCCCATGAACTAGATAGATACTTATCAAGGCACCAAGTGTTCACATAAATAAACCAAAACTGTAAAATTAGTTTCCTAAAGTATACATGGAGGTTATTTGCACAAAGAGTTTGTAAAATCTCATACAGGAGAGGGTGCTGTCCATATATGTTACGGTCTTTATATGTGCTATAAGGATCAACTCTCTCATTGCACGGGAAAGAATATATTTTATTGTAACTGGCTTGTGCGGAAATACCTTCATTTTGAATTTTCAAACTCAGAAGAGAGAGGGTGTAATACCTCTCTACGCTTTCGTATTTTTATTATATTTTTTGTAGGTTTTTTTTTTCAATGTAAGAAACGGTTCGCAGCTTCGAAAGTCTGCAAGCGATCTACACTTTTGTAAGAAAAAGGCAGGGGTGCGCAGAAAGCAATTACACATTTTTCTTTTGCGGCGTATTTCTTCTCTAAACGGGGAGTGGGGTGGCATTCAAGAACGCCATAATGAATAAGGCTGGCCGCGTATCTCCTATCTTCGCTGAAATTGTTTCCCGGCGATAATATTTCATTGGCAGAGCAGTGGTATGGGCGAGTTATACGTAGTGACGTGTACAAGCACAGCAATAGATGAGATACAGAAAACGGAGAAGAAGGCGCAAGATTCCTTGTAAGGAGCATAAGTAGGCAACGTGTTGCATCGGAATGATGGTGGCAACTGTGTATTCAATTATTGGCTTTATTAAAAGCAATTCCAGCGCTCGTAAATAGCATGCACAACAAAGCTGAGAAAGGTATATACAAACGTTCTCTCTCACATCCTATTGTTACAAAAAACATTCCGAAAAAAAAAACATCATTGGTGTGGCCTCTTGCTTATGCGTTATAACTCTGTGTAGTGTTCAAGACATAACTGACAACAGTCGCGAACGGCTGTATTGGTATTTTGCGGCAAGAAAAATTGTACACAAATATATAAAGACTTTCATCGTAGCACAGCAACCTCAATATTTTTTGCATTCCCATACTACCGGTGATTTTAAACAGATTGTTCCGTAAGATTTGCATAATAAACCCATGCATACTTCTGTCACACAGAAGAAGTGGTGTCTTCATTTTTAATGCAGAAAAAACAGCAGTAACTTGTGGTAGCTTAAATTGCCGCACTGCTGTCGAAATGTTTCTTTCGAGACAAAACATGAAATCAATCAATTAAGGGGCAGATTTACCTCTCCGGACTGAAAAAAATAAACTTATCGTGGTTGACCGAGTACTTAAAACTATTCTCCTGCTGGCATGTTAGAAGTTTCACAAATGGCACGTACTTGTACAACTGTGTGGAGATTATTGTTTGATCGGTTTCCACAGTGGCAAACTTACAACTGTGTGGAGATTATTGTTTGATCGGTTTCCACAGTGACAAACTGTTTAGGTCGTATGACGTATGCCATAATGAGTACGTATTTTTACATAAACATAGTACACAAAACCATTCGCAAGCAATTGGCTGCGTGCAATGTAACCGAATAAGGCCTTTATTGTTGGCATGGAGCGCACGTAAGAGATTTCGTCGAAATGACACGCTCCTGGTTTTTATTGCCCTCCGTTTTTGAAATTATCTAGCTACTACAGAATCTTCAGTTCTTTGTGACTTCGTGAACACCACAAAAAGGTGTATTATACTTTCTCAAACATGGTGTATACCTAGACCTGAAAATTGTTAGTACAGTCTGCCTAACATCAAAATAAAGAGATGTTCTGGACCTTTAAAATATTGTGGATAAGTTTTGAGAAAAGGCATGCAAATTATTGAGATGCCTTCGCGTACCTTAATGTAGTACATGACGGTGTAAAAATGGTGGGAAAGCTTCAATGCTACAATATTTACAGCTCACTCGAAAACTGTTGCACAAAAAAGGCTACACTTACTGGCAAGCATTTCATACTGACGTACAAAGATGGACAATTTGTTGAGAGATTTTAAACTGACTACAATATTCGATGAACTTATTTTTGTACATATAATAAATACCAATACCATGCGAATAAACACAAACCTAGCAGATTGTCGTGGTTATGGGAAACAAAAGCTCATCGTGCACCTAAATTCGTCATTGTCCTTTTTAGGCGAAAGCATTGGGACGCTTACCATTGGCTTTTCTCGCATATCTTGTGTGTTCATCTGTTCGTTGACTTTTCTTTTGGTGTCTTTTGGAGCGAAATATTTCAGGCGGATCCTTTGTCGTATTTATTTAGCATCACGTTCGCGCTTTACACAAAACGAAGGGTGCTGCTATTTTTGTGCTTAAACACTATACGCTTCCGATTTGGGCGAAAGGACCTCAAAGCTCTAGATCCCTCGAAAATATCTATTTTTGTATGTCCGCAAAGAAGGCTGCAACAACGCTAATAACGTTTGTTCTAGTGCTCAGGATATTTCATTAAACGCTGCATATTATGGGCGCGGGCGTCTGCTTGACGGTTATTTGGAAAAGGCCGATTCTTTTAGGCTGCTGTGCTGATTTTTTTATCTCTGTCCGCTTTTATATCGTATGTTAACCGTCTTGTGTAGGTGTGAATATAGTTTTTTGTATAACTAAAAAAGTTGCTATCTGAATGGACAACTACAATAGCCTACTGTAGATCATGGCTTGACATTTTATCGAATTGTGATTGTTTTTATTTATTATTCGAAGAGCGGCGATTTACTAACCGGGCAAGCATAATCAGACTTTACCACTTTGTAGTTACTGCAAACTTTCTAAGAAGAATGGGTCATGCAATTTTGTATTTTTCCTTAACAAAAAAAAGTAACTGTATTCCCATTAGTAAAGCCTATATTCGAGCACTCGTGCAAGATGGCGTATATAGTAATTATCTGTATGTAAACAAGCTTTACAAATGCTTGCAACAAAGAACCTTTAAGTGTACCTCATATATTTTTGACTGTGAAAGCACGCAGTGAAATTTAAAACTTCGAAGTCTATTTAAAAAATCTATCACTTTGCAATTTTGTATCCAAAATAGTAAACAATCGCTGGGTACATAAAATATGGTTAGAAGATCTAACAAAGAATGGACTCCTAATGATTAGTGCAGACGATAATGGTGTATTGTGACACAAACTGAACACACAACTTTTTTCTCTATTCTTCCTAACGAGCATAAAATACAAAGCCGAAGCTATATTTTCAGCCAGTAAAATATAGCCGAATTCTGAAAGAAAGCCGTTCACAAAACAATTAGAAGTACGTATCTGTTGCAGAATATCTTGACAAAAACTGCTTGGGCAGTCTAGGGCCATAAGGGTCGCCGTAAATGTTTGTAGGTGGTGTTCATGAAACATTGTACGTTCTTAGAAAACACGTGATTAAATCTGGCATTAAAATAAAAGCTGTCGCTGAATCTTCTGGATAGGGCCTGACCGTTAGGTTGAGGTTCAAAGGACCGAGCTTACTTGGCGGTAGTACTGCGCATGTTTTGTCGGAGTGTCAGCCTCCGGCAGCCAGCAGCTGCGGCGTTATAGTGAAGACTCCATACCAGCTATCGCGCGTCCTTCGCAGATTGCCGGCACAATTATAACGTAGCCATTGAGCTCGTTTACCACCTCTAGTTTACGTATACGGTAGTTTCCAGGAGACGAGCTCGAACACAACAATCAGCGCACTTCCCTGTATCTATCCATTACTGGCAAACAAAAATCATGGGAGAGCTCTTCGGTTTCTTATGTTCGAGGTCGACGCACCTGCACTTCATTGGATGGGTCGCGACTTTCCAGTGTCTTTGTTCGGTTGCAACCAATGCGTGGCGCCCCTGCCCCGCTCCGCTGCTCCGAAACTTCTACATAGCATTGGTCACCCTAGAATTAGTCGCAAACGCATCCCCACCTTCCAAACACCTTCGGAAGCGCAAGAATTCATGCAAGTTCTCAAATTCATCCGAGCCGACATCCAGCAGGAACGCCGCGAACGCCTTCCGGATATTGAGAAACTGCATGTGCTTACTGACCAATACGCCACGCAAACTGCCGTCATGATCAAGCACATTACTAAATATCTTCCAGGTATACCTGCGGAGGAGGATAAGCAACCACTAAGAAAGGCGCAACAGTACACGATACGACCGCAGAATGAACGAATCACTAAGAGCTCTACAGCAGAACTGCCACAGTTACTTTCAAGCCGGCCTTATTCTCGCCGCTCGTGTCTCCCAAATTTTACCGTTTCTTATTTTCCTTCAACAAACCCGCGCTCCCCCATCTCTTAGAGGATACACTACCTTCACAGAACCAGCCATCACTCGCGTTAGCAAAAAGCACTCACTCTCTCAGCCACTGGTAGTTGAACAAGCAGCTTTACTGGTTCGTTCAGACCTTTGATGCCACCGTGTCGGTGTTCCTGGGCAGTGTTCTAAGGCTCATGTGGGTTTCGTAGTGCACAATCGGCTCCCTGAGGGTAAAGATCTCATTGCGGCGTCAGTTTACTACCGTCCGGTTAGTGGTTCTCAAAAGCACGTTCGGTATAACTGGCAGGAACACGTGGTGTCTTAGTTTCCTCGAACGACTTCGCTCAAAGGTGGCGAATTCAACGCCAGCAGCACCATTTGGGGTTACCCTTCTGCGAATGACCAGAGAACTCATTGTGAAACCATGTGGACTTCATATTCTTAATGGTTTTGTTAACCTACTCTGGTTACCTGCATTGTCCTCTATTCTTCCCAATGGAACACCTCCCTGATCTCACCATTGCTTCTTACGGCATCGTTCGCGAATGGGCCACCTGCACCACAACGTGGGGTAGTGATCATTTTCCCATTCATTGCATTACACTCCAAACGCTTTCACACGCGCCAACGGCTCACATGCACGGACTCGGGGGCTTTCCGCGCACAGGCTGTTCTCGCAGGTCCGATAACCCTCTCGACGTTCGTCAATACCGTTCAAACGGCTCGGGATAGTGCACATGAAGATATTGAATGCGACTCCCCAACACCAGCCCTCGACGCTCATATGACCAACCTATGATAATAGGCGCATGCAACTCATTGCCTGTTATGACCACCACGGGAAACGCCATTCAGACCTTGTAAGGCTACGGCGCCAATACACCTTGATCAGAGAATACCAGCGAGTACTATCAAATGAGCATTGACAGAGACTCTACGGCAAGCTAGGGCAGGAAAGAGGTCTATATAAATGGTGAGGCATTTATCGGACTTTTTCTAATAAAAAGAAACAAAAATCTTCTCTGTTTGCCTCTCTTACCCTCAAAAATGCACCAACAGCGGTCCAGCATCAGCTCACCACGACTTTTTTCCCTCACGCTTCCCTCCAACAGCATCCGCCATTACCAGTAATCACCATCCGACCCCCTTCCGTGGACCTTGACTCGCCCTTCACTCTTGCCGAACTTCAGGCTGCGCTCTTCAACGGCAAACAACGCTTAGCCCCAGGACATGATGGTATCACGTTGCAACACCTCCGCAATCTAGATGACTCTACCATTACCGCACTCTTGGACCTTGTTAATGATTACCTGGCCAGAGGCGAAGTTCCAGAACAACTCAAACTTACGCTCATTCATCCGATAGCAAATCCTAACAAAGATTCTACTAATATATTTAATCTCCGACTGATCTCCTTAAATCTGGCGCTTTGTAGACTAATAGAACGCCTTAATTATTAATCGCCTTGAACATCATCTGGAGTATGTCTCACCATGATTGCATCCGGTGCAAACGGGTTTTCGTCCAAATCAGAGTACCCATGACTGTCTTTGGCTCCTACGCCGAGTCCTCAATAGCACCTCCTATGCGGGTAACCCTGACAAAGTCCTTCCAATTGTCATGTCTAAAGCCTTCAATCGTGTTAGTCAGGCTGCTGTTCTCGAGGAGGTAGCTCAGGCGTTCCCTAGCCTGAGGGTCCAATACTGGGTAAATAGTTTTCTTCAGAACCAACGAATTCGTCTTAGCAGCAAGTATACGTGATGAAGCCTCTTGACCTTATACTTGTATAGGGGCGTGTCTCAGGGCTCTATCCTTGGGCCCGAGCTTTCCAACCTAGCAATCGCCCGCGTTGCTCGTACGCTCGAACGGGACTCTGCCGCTCGGTTTGCTATATACGCAGATGATCTCACGGTATGGGTAAAAGCCGCTGACTTTTCAGTTTCGGATCACATGTTGGACGAACTTCAAGGTGGCCGTAATAGCCTCAATGATATCCTTCCGACAATTGAACTTGAGATTACCCCTGAAAAGAAAAAATTTCTCCTTTTTCATGATCACCATTAGCTCCCACCGGATATGCGCAAGGCCATCTACCTCGGTAACACACCAGTTTCCCCTAAAAGTGGGCAAATTCGTATTTTATGTGTACCGTTCGCCAGCAACAATACCGCGAAGTGTTGGATGAGCCAGCTTAAGCGCAACTGGAAACCCATGCTTCGCCTCATTTCGCGTATGTCGAACAAGTACGGCGGATAATGCCAGTCAACCTGCCTCACACTTAATCCAGCAGTCGCAATGAGTCGACTTACGTATGGCGCTCCTCTCTATAAGCTGAACAAAGTGCATATGAAGAACCATCTTCACAATCTTTATCGGACTGTTCTTCGCAACATTACCGGACTTCCGCGCCATAGCCGCACGGAAGCCCTGAATCAATCAGCCCCGGTGCCCCCCTCGAACTGCTACTCGAGGAAACCCGACAACTGCACGAAGATCGCCGTTCCTCGTAAATGGAGCTCCCCCAGACACTACCGCAGCCTTCCCCTCCTCTATGAATACGGCCCTTAGAGGTTGACAATCTGCAACGCGTAGGCGTCCCAAGATCCCGATCCAGAGTTCGCCATGATGCTGTTTCTTGCACTCTGGCGGCTAAACTCCCTGATGAACAAGACATAGACGCGAGCGCGTCCGCTAGCCGCATGAGACTGGTTTGGCGATGTCCAGGTTTAGCTAGTTTAGGAGGCGCTCGTACTCTACAAACATCCACTACTTCTATAATGGACGCTGAGCTACATGCCACCCTCGCCGCCCTCGACCACTTTACTTACGAGACGTCTGCCCAATTAACACTCCGCATTCGCTTGCAGACTGACTCCCAAATGGCGCTACGGGAGCTCCGGAAACCCTTGTCCGATCACCTTGTGGTTCATCAGATTCAACATATGATTAGTCTACTTGCTCGCAATGGTACCTCTGTACGTGCTGCGTGGTTATCGGGACACATGGCTCAGGGTTCTGGCAGCCAGGTTGCCCATGACGCAGCGCAAGAGAGTCTTCAAGTAACTCCTCCACTGGTTGACAGCCCTGCTCCCCCGCTGTCCCTCTGGCAATAGCTGGATCACGCTCGTCAGGCAAGGCACAACCACCCTGCCGCTGCCACTCGTGTTGGTTTCCTGCATAATGCCCTATCCCTATCTCGTCCTCCGAAGTTTTTATTAACAAATTGCGCGCGAACGCTGCATTGACTCCCTACATTACACGCAAATGGCATCACCCGACCGGTGATCCTCCGTCCTTCTGCCCATATTATCATCATCATCACCAGCCTATCTACGCCCGCTGCAGGGCAAAGGCCTCTCCCATTATTCTCCAATTGCCTCGGTCCTGTGCCAACTGGGACCAATGTATACCCGCAAACTTCTTTATCTCATCTGCCCATCTAACTTTCTGCCGCCCCCTGCAACGCTTGCCTTCTCTAGGGATCCACTCTGTTACCCTTAATGACCAGCGGTTATCTTGCCTTCGCATTACATGTCCTGCCCACGTCCATTTCTTCTTAATTTCCACTAATATGTCTTTAACACCAGTTTGCTCCCTGACCCACTCCGCTCTCTTCCTGTCCCTTAATGTTACACCTATCATTTTCCGCTTCATTGCCCGCTGAGACGTTCTCAATTTAAGTTAAACCCCCTTAGTGAGCCTCTTTATGCAGCGATGGCGTAGAGGTAGAACACCCGTCTCGCGTGCAGAAGGACCGTGGTTCGAATCCCGGTGCCGGACAATTCCCACCGGATTAAAAAAAATCCGCGTATTGACGGAATTGCACAAAGGGGCTTGGGGTGCGGCCTGACCCCGGCGACCATTGCCGGTAATGCACTCCCTCACCAGAGCAGGATGGGCCACCCTGTTGTAGTAATGGCCACAACCTCCCATGAATACGCCAACTAGCCCATATTATAGCACAGCTAAAATAGCAAATCTGACACACCCTTTTTGCCACAGCTCTGCGTACCAGTCCTTCCGCCCTATCCTGCTCAATGCCCTACCATATCCAAGCGAGATACCCCCGACACTCAGTGACCCCTATTTCCATGCTGCCCTTAGGCGCCTCGCTCTCGAGAGTGCCCTCGTAAAAGTTGTTTAGCCAGGTCTACCCCCCTATCTGTGCATTCAGGAACTGACTATTACTCTCCAGGATTTTCAAATGAACATCAGCTCGTGACCACCTCTCCCCTCTCCTCTCCCACTTCTCCCCCTTCCAGCCCCTGGGCCCTCCTTGTGTTATTAAAATAATTTAACTCACTCACTTCACGCGGTTTTGAATCGCGCGTGAAAATCGGTGGCGTTTTTTGGACAGGTAACGCAGTGCCATGTTTAAACTCCACAAAGTGCTTGCCTTCATACATCATAAATGTCTGTTCGAAGTAATTTTGTTCCGGCTGTTTATTAGTTGCTTGCGATTCCCCAATATA
The DNA here is from genome assembly GCA_013339765.2 of Haemaphysalis longicornis. NCBI lineage: Eukaryota > Metazoa > Arthropoda > Arachnida > Ixodida > Ixodidae > Haemaphysalis > Haemaphysalis longicornis. Next base: position 103,873,489 of record CM023449.1, read on the forward strand.
AAAAACGAGCCATTTCATACGAGGTGGACGATATGCACTCCACAAAGACCGTTTGACTGCCCCTTAAAAAAACGGTTGCTCAATCCGAGCGCCCACTGGGATTATGAGAAAGGGAATGCTTATGTTTTCGCTATAGCTTTTTAACGAAGGCGTTATTTTTATGGGTGTCTGCTCCACATAATTTGACACAGTTTATTGAAGTTTTAAATGTTCTACATCTATATGTTTTGAGTCGGGTACGTGTTTTATACTCGCGCCTTTCGGTTAGGTTTGGCCAGTCGGTATTCCAATCACAGTTTTATTTGAATTTAATAAGTAAAATTATTTTGGTGAATCGCTGGGTTTGTTTATAGCCCTGGGTTGTTGGCTACAATGGCTAAGGCGGGTGCTCGATGATATTTAGTATTCATTACGGTGATACCCACCATGTCATCAAGGCCGGAGGCATTGTGCTGCTGAATCTAACGACGCGGGTTTGACTTAGTCCACACCGGCAGCTTTCGTGATGGGCGCGAAAAGTGACAACACCCGTGTGCGATATTTTTGTATACAATAAAGATCACCAAGTAGCCAAAATCATTCCAGGGCCCTCCACTATGGCTCGCCTAAACACTTGTTTAGCATAGCACGTTAAACCTCAATATAAAACTGTTAGCGGTGTTTACAATTGTTCCCCACAGTGTGGTATTAAAAGAAATACGGCACATATGCTGGTACGTGTGACCTCATGAATGCAAAACTGCACGAAAGCCAGTGCTCTCTTTAAACTCGTCTAGTGCATTGGTTTAAATTGAAACTGTTAGGTAGGGGAGGACCGTGAATCTACAGTTTATCTTGTACCTCCAAATAGAACGTGTATGCAAGTTGTTGATGCCTCAAAACAAATACAAACTTTTTGTAATAATTGGTTCCCAGCATGATGTTGCCTTGCACTAAAGAAGGCCTTGCACTAAAAAATGTTTTATTGAACACACATGCGCGGTACTAATATTAACATTGTTTTAGGTAGCGGTATTTTTTACATTCCTAGAAAAAAAGAAACAGATCCATACCATAGAACTGGGGGTGGGTACATTGAAATCCCCCTTTGCCAAACCCAAACTGAGCGAAAGATGCACCGACGGGAAATCTTACGCAAGAAGCATTTCTAGCTATTACTGGTACTCAGTGATACTACCCCCTTTGTTTCTTTTGAACTGTTTGGCACGGACCACATAATAGCTCCCTTTTATTCTTGTCCCCATCAGGACATTAAGAGCCTCAAAAAATAAAGCCAGTACACAAGTCAGGAGAGCAATAATGTATTATAAATCGTATTGTTATACATTTATATATGTCAATAATATTGGCCGCCATTTATAACTATGTACAAATGCAATGGTCCCCAACGCAAAACAGAAACATTTGAGAAGGAACTATGAAGGACTAAGGCTCAACATAACTACTTACTACTATATAACGACTCAAGCCTCTCTAAATACTTATAATGACTTACCTGAAAACAGAAATCAGATTAATAGTACTCTCGAGTAGGTTTCGAGATAGTAAATCGAGAGCGTTTAATGCGCAATTTACTGATATTCAAAAGACCGGTGTTCAATCGAGGCTATACATTGTAACTTCTTTGCAAGTAGGGAGATGTTATTAAAATTACTTACCTATTTTGGGATAAGAAACGTGGAAATACCTTACTAAATCTTGGTTATAATGTGCTTACACAGTGGGGCTGCGTGGCCGAAATCACCGTGGTCCGGAGTGAATGTTTAGGTTTCAAGTTGAGCTCGGTCAGGCTAGGGTGAAAGAAACGGTGTTTTCTGCTTCATTCTAACGGTTAGTTCGGATTTTGTCATTATTCTTCTGTTATCTGCCGTGGTGGAATTCGCAACAAACGAGTTAAAACAATTGCGCATCATGGGTAAGGTGCGTTTCTTTAGCGCTTCCACCTGACACCTGCTGGCTGGTTTTATGTCGATTCCTGTGGTGAGGTGCTTTCCATGTTTGCCTAATACTGAGTGCGCTTGTCCTTTGAAATTGCCATCGCAAAAATAAGCCTTCGCTAACGGGCGGATGAGTGTGAAGTGTAAGACTGAACTATCTTGGTTGATCTGAGAAGTCTCGGAGAATGGTTTTGCTACAGCCAAAGCGATGCGGTTCCTATTCTGAGCGACAAATGTCGTGCTCCTCGTATATTGCACTATTTGTATATTGAGATGCGCACCTATGAACTGCTTCAGTAATCGTCAATTCGAAATTATGTATTTCGGTTAATTCACAAAAACCCCTGCGGCTGCTGCTCTAGGCTGTGCGGCACCACAAGTTACGGCAGTGCAGGTAGTGCGTCCGTCAAAACCGCCATTTCTGCATTGTGCAAATACAAAGACTCGCTAGCAAGTGAATGGGTACGCGTTGCAAGCCTTTTTTCGCGGCCGCATTATGCGACTTTGCAGCTGTATGCAGGCATTGGTTCTACCTTGTTGGTGTGTCACCCAAGCACTTACGTTCGCCCACTTCGATCACCCTAACTCCTCTGTAATGGGTCAATTGCTTTCAGGCCTTTCGATTATCGCTACGTTCTAGTTCCGGATATTCGCAAGCAAAGAGAGAGAGCATTGCAGCTGTCTTTGTCCGACCCACTATAAATTTTCAGACACAAATTTGGTGATACAGAGTGTGCCAGTTTCGAACGGTGTTCCTGGTTTGGAATCTTAGACTAGGGCTAATATTTAAGAAACGGCGGAGTTTCCTAGAAAGCTGTGTAGCTTTTCTTTATAGGCAAACAGCTGCACTTCGCATGTCCAAACGAAACCTTGCAGAAGCTCACTCTACCTTAGGGGTTTTTCCTACACTGGTTGGTTAAAATTTCTCCGTATATAAAAGTTATTATCTTATTCGCTGCCGCACTGCAAACGGATAGCCTCCTGGTTAGTTCAACTGGTATTGTGACTCTTTTAGAGACGCAGTGGTCTTGGGTTATAATCCTAGATGATGAAAAACAGCATAGTTTTTACTTTTGACCATAGGGCAGCATTTATCAATGATGTCAAAATTTCTGGAGGGTACTCATGTACTGTCACCCTCAATATTTACTGGTAAAATGTTTAAACTGCCGGCACTTAACTGCAAATAGGTAACCAAAACAAGGTAATCTAAAAGAGCCAACCAGTGCTACACGCACTGGTTGGACGAAATTGCCTCTCTGCCAAACTAATTTGGGAAGCATACTGCGGCTAAGAAAACTGGAACTGGCGTGGGAACTATTTTTGCACTGGGAGAGCAAACAATCGTGCAGAGATATTGTCATTATTATCACTCATTTTCCTTAAGTAGTAATGCATGCCCAGTATTGCAGATAACTAGAATAAATGAAACAGAACAGTGACCAATTTAAAACATAATCTATTTGAATCCAACTTTTTCCAACATTACATACGCTAGAGAGAAGTAAACCTTTCAGTTATTCTCTTGAATACAAAGGTGCACCCTCTACGAGGAAAGTGGCAGCGAGCGAAATTTTGTGCAATATATTCAATAATGTACAAAAGAGCACTGCATGATTTGCAATTATAAAAAAAAGAATAACAGGCAACATTAAGGGGTTGTATTATTGCCAGATCATCTTTTGGCACCACCCCTAATTGTAAATATACGTCGGCCCAACCATGCCACCAAAGAGAACCATGCAAATTTTTTTGTTGCAACATGCGAGCGAAATACAAACATCAGTTGAAACAAAGTTACGTGTAATAATTATATAACATGTGATATGAATTCCTAATGTTCCAGTTTATTTCATGCATTTGAGATTGGACGTTTTTATTTTTCATAAATATATAGTGTGCAGTGTATCTAATCCAACTGACTTTCCAATCATGTAATGGCCAGAACTCATTATGAGTACTGAGCAAAGAAAAAGGTTCTTTCCTCTTGAGCGGGAGTACCACTCAGACTCATTATGATTTCGTAATTTACGCGCTACAAGCTGGCTTGTGAAATGCGTGAAATAAATAATATAGAGAGGTAGGTAATATTTTAGATACAGAGCATCTGATTCACTCGCCTTGTTCCTCCGGCGTCGTCGTCGTTGTCGTCGGCGTTGTCCACCCCTCCCCCATTCTCCTCGCCGCGCCAGCTGCGCTCTCCGCCGCTCACCCCCCTCTCCTCTCCGATAGCGAACACTCTCTCGCGAGGGGCATTGGATTGGATTCGATTCGATTGGATTGGCTTGGCTTGGCTTGGCTTGGCTTTGCTTGGCATGGATTGGATTTGGATTGGAGTGGATTAAAGTGGATTGTGTTGGATTGTGTTGCGTCATAGCCGCGGCAGACGCGCTGGAGCCGACGCATGTGCAGTACTCTCTCTTCGGCGGTTTCCTCTCCTTCGGGCGCGCTGCGCTTTTAACCGGTGTGCCGTTCTCCGGCGAAGCAACGGCCACGTTTGGCTCAAACACCTAGAGTCCGAGCCGCTTTACGAGTACGCCAACGTCGTCATCAACTGGGACCGGCTTACGCAGTCCCCTCAACGTTATGCGCGCTATAAAACGTGGTCCCTTCGCCGTTCCGCCTATGCGTCGCATCTACACAGGGGTTCCCGCGAGGGGAGGTGGGAGTTTTTTTTTCTTTGCTCGAAATTTTCTTTACATTTGTTAACAGTGCTCGATTTATCGTTCTTGAAAATAACAAGACAAAATACAGTTCTATAAAGCATGCTTCAGTGATCCTCGATCTGGTAATGTCTGTCTTGATCTGCCATAAGTAGATATTTTTTCTGTTGTTTATGCCACAGGCGTCGGAATCAGGCAGTCTTGGCTCAAAGTGGCTGTGAGTGCACCGTCCACGTACTTCAATTAGGAATATGTTACCCATTGCCATTCAAAAGCAGGTTTTCATACATTGCTGGGATTCAAGAATTGTTTTGATAGTCGAGACGACATAGGGACCGCTAGAATAAGAACCATAGGTTCGACAACTTTATAAAAATTGGTTTCACGAACATCTTGAATGGAGTCCAACTGCCTGCTTAGTGGTTATGCTACCATAGGCAATTGTGCAGCAAGCCAAGAAACACCAGAATAAAAATGTGAAGCCCCGGTTTCCTTCCAAGACTTCGGCGCCGAGGGAGGCTTTCCCTTGGCCGTATCTGTCATGTTTTCTTCCGGGTCAACTAGCTCGTCAAGTCCACATTGCAAACATTTCTTGTGAATTTCTACAGTCAGCGTATCTAGCCCATCCTTGAAATCCTTCCTCAGCTCATCTGTCTAGTCTAACGACGGTGCTCAGTCAAGATGTCTGTTTGATGCTATTTTCTCTCGTTTCTGAAATGAATTTTCAGATTGCTGCAGCTCCAGAGCTTCACTGCGTGGTAGTATGCGCATGGCTGGTTGCCACTGCTGCTCGACTGGCTGCCGGCTCATCGCTCTCAAGTAAAGGGTGTCGCTTGATTCTTACTTCAGCTTGACCATGAAGACCTCGGGGCGCCGGCCATCACCGAGTCCTGCCTTACCATGGCGAGTGTAATTTTCCGCCATTCACCACTGTGGCTCAGTGGCTATGGCGTTGTGCTGGCGGGCCAAAATACGCTGGATCGATTTTTCTTCCCGGCGGCCATTTTTCTGATTTAGGCGAAAAGCAAATATGCCAGGGTGTTTGAGATTTAGGCGCTGGTAAGGGTCCCCAGGTGACCCAAATTTTTTCCCGCGCCGTCCACTAGCACGCGCCTCATCGCCTGGGTAACATAGGCGTGAGAAAACCTCATCATAGTTCAGTGTACTTTGAAACCGTTACGTGGTTGGCTCTCTGTGGCGTGATGCAGCCTTTGAGGCAGCGTCTACGAACTGTGGTCTGGGTCATCCGCGGTTGGAACTTGGTACGGCTGGAATAAGCGCAATGGGGTGAAGGTGCGTAGGCCGTAATTTTATGGGAAGTTTTAATATTTGTATGCCCTTGTGGAAACAAACAACCTTCCTGGGGCCGTCTATAGATCAGCGCACTTTTATAGATGCCCTTAAAAAGGGGGAGTCCTCCCCCATTTGGTACATTGTGGGAAGCCGTCGCTCTTCGTGAACTGCTCTTTTTTGATGCCCCTGGCAACTGGAGCGATACTGGTGTACGTAACAAATATTCGGTTCCAAGCAGGTGAAAGGGTAATAGAAGCCATTGAAACAGATGCGTGTGTGACGGCACTGAAACAGGCAAAGAGCCGTCAACCGGATTTGAAATTTCTGGCACCCACCGGCGAGAGAATAAGTCGAGCTCCATAGTTTAAAATCGCTAGTTTTTTGCTGATAACTTGTGGCGTGCATGCCGCAAGCTCTTCAAGTGACGCATTTTGAGTTTTTTTTACTTTCTAGTCAAACGGTAACAAATACAATATCTTGAATTATTATTAAACCACTGCGCATTACAAGTGCTGCTCAAAACTACAAACAGATGGATACCTTCTTTTGGTCTTGTTTACCCAAGAACTCTCATCACGAATCAACACCATCCATGATGGTTCAAAGAAGCTCTCACTTCGCAGCTGCGGCGGAACCACAGTGGCGGTTGCCTAAAACATAGCTTCTGGTCCCCAGCGCCGACAGCCCCTCAAAGTGGAAGAAAGCTGTGAAAGCCGTAATTTAGAAGGCTTAGTGAACGACGACAAGGCTGGTACCTAATGTTTTCAAATCATTTTTGTTGTAGAACGCTTCTTAGATAGTGTGAAGCGATTGTGTGCACAAAATCGCAGCCTTTAAAACGTAATTTAGGAATGCTGAAGTGATTGGTTAGAAGCATGGTATAATAATATTAGCAATCACGTATCACAAGAGGTTTTCATGCAAACTTTTAAGTTTCTTTTACGCAGCTACTTTGTGTAAAAAGGAGGAGAGGGAAAAGATGGAACCATTGCCCCCTCCCTCCGCTCAGCGCAAAATGTCGGCCTCGCTTTTGCAATTTCTCCACAACATTGCTAAGTCCACGAAATCGTAGTAGTCACTTCATCTCAAAAACCTTTAAGCTCAATGCCTGGAAGAAGGAACATTGTTAATTTTATTTTCCCTACCAGTACTCTGATCTGAAATATAATACAGTTTCAGATGCTCCACTGCTAGTGGGGCATCTGAAGAGCAATTTGATTGATGAAAAGAAAAACCAGAACCAGTCATCCGACACAGTACACACGCTCCGCTCCTAAAACTTCACCACAAAAAATAAACACTAAGGTGTGCTGTCATTTACACATTTCATATCTTGCCACATGACAACCCCTACCTCAGGACACAACTAACAATAACTAGTTCCTGTACACACAAATTGTCTCTCACGGAATAATGTGTAGCCACCCTTCTTGCTGCAAGCAAATGAGGTAGTAAGCAAACAAAATTAAAGATTGTGCTGTGATCACGGTGCAGAATAGGATTTCGGAAATTTGAAGTGTGCAAGCACTGTTTTTATGATCATTTAAAAACTCATGTGGATGATGCGAGCGGGCATGTATATGATAATGTTTCATGTGTTTTTTGTCCTGTCATATAATGTGCATAACGACAACATGGTTTCAAGCAGTGACCAATAAAAATTCCATGTTGTGGATTTAACCCAGTAGAGCAACCACTAAACATGTATGCTTGCTAACAAAAAGGCCTATATATTAAGAGCACGAAGAAACCATGAATATGAATTGAAGTCTAGACGCGTGGACAATATTTTTTCACCTGTAGTCCTGATATCGCTGCCGCTGTTGAGATCAAACCGCATGCTTCGGTTATCATTGCGACAACCGTAGCCACTAAGCTGCCATTGCATGTTATTGAAGCTTACCAACAAATAACGTTCCCTTGCTGGGACGTCCCTACATGAAGGCATAATTAAAAATTAGAAAGAGGTAGGTGGACCGGCACAGCAACTGAGATTGGTTCCCACAATTGCTATTACATGCCAAGCCTGAGATTCAACCTTTCCAGGACCGCCCACACATATCAGAAAGCTTTGCAGCTATAAACAGCACATTACCGAGCGTCATATCGCCTCGACAACAGCTCTTCTCTTACCACAGTGCGCTAATGCCAGTAGGAGAGCGAAAGGTTAAAAAGCAGCCCTATGCAACACTACCTCTGGGCCAGGTTGTGATCACCGACTGTGCGGCAGCGTGACAGGATGTTTACCCTGACTTTCTTTTATCCAAGCAACTGAAGAGCGTCTCCAGGCATTATTGATGACCCAGGTGTGATATCCAGTGCTCGTGTTCTGGGTGCAGTCACTGCGGCCGGAGAACGTTTGACAGAAAATACTAACTTTCATTTTCCTACACGGTTGAAATAGGCATTCATAACAGCTTTACAGCTAAAATTTTTCTGAGTAGGACACATTTCCTAAAGTGTCTAACAAGAGATTTGATCGATCCACAATTATCTCTATAGTTAATGTGCCCTATTTTCTATGCCTGTACCTTCATTTCAGCTGAAAGTGCTGCGTTTGAAGCAATATACGATTAGTTCTACTCTGCACAGCATATTCTCTTCGTGACTGCTACTAGAAATCTGTCTCCCTTTCCACTTAATCTATGCACTCTATAAGTATTTCCCTTTCCTGTATAGTTTAACTTGACGATTCACGCGTAGGCAACATTCTGAAAAAATAAAGGAATAATTTTGTCGAAGTGATGCTTTTAAACATCGGTTGTACCCCGTACCATCCGCGAATGAAATAAACTGGCCATACCTCGGCAAAGCTGGCGCGGCTCACTTAAACTTACTCAGTTTTTTTTTCGAATCACCACTCACTCAAACTCAGACTCAATGCCGAGCAGCACATCTGCGCTCAATCAAACTCAAACTCACAGTGAGCCCTAAGCTCAGAACTCACTCGGACTCAAAACACAAAACGTACTCAGAGCTCAAAATGTACTCAAAATACAAATGTACTCAAACTCAAAATTTACTCAGTACTCAAAATCTGCTCAAACTCAAAATCTACTCAAACTCAAAAATGTACTCCTCAAAATGTACACAGTACTAAAAAACACTCAGTACTAAAATGTACTATAAACCCAAAATGTACTGAAACTCAAATTGTACTCAGTACTCATAATGTACCCAAACTTCAAAATGTGCTCAAAATTCAAAATGTACTAAAAATCAAAATGGACTCAATACTCAAAATGTATTGAAAACTCCAAATGAACTCAGAACTCAATAGGGACAGAAATCCTAAAAATTTATTTAGAACTCAAATGTACTCGCAACTCTCTCGTGCTAGGAATTTACTCGCACTCAGATGGACTCTGTTTTAATTAGCATTCAGTTTCAAAGTTCGTGCGTTATAAAAATATTACGTTTGCAAATTCGTGAGCTCAAACTCTTCAATTCGGTATGACGTCACACCATAATTCCTTTGAGGTTGAAACAATTTTTGCGTCAAATTTATTACAGCTATACCTTACGGCCATGATGATTAGCGCTGGTTGCAAGCAATTGTACGACAATATTGGAAAAGAAACTTTTGATGTAGGCTCCGTGTTCGTGTTCATGACAGAGGCGGTCCAGTCCCGATGGTGAGCTGGAGCCCTTTGGATAAACAAAGAAGACTGGGCGAAGGTACGTGTGCTCACTGCTCAGTTCGTTTATGTCGAAACTGTTTTGGGGTTACAGTTCTATGCATTATTGCTCTGCATCCTGGAAAAACGCCTTGTGTGAAGGCGAACCGTCCCTGCAAATCTCTGAAGCACGAAGCGTTCATAGATATGCCTTTGCTTTTTTATGCGTTGCATTCTTTTCCGAGTACCTACTCCATCTCCCCGGCCAGGATCGTGTAACGTCCCGCATTTCCACAAAAATGCAGATATCACGAAAGTTCAACCTGTAATCATTATAAAGTGTAAATATAGATACATCATCAAACAAACAAAACTAAAAAAAGAATAATAATAGGAATTAATCGAAAATGGCGCAGCGTGTCAGACGGGAGTCATGGATAGCCACAGATTGGGTTAAAATTCAAACTGATGTGCCGCTATGGCTTGTGCGGTATCATATTGAAGTTCTAAAGGAGTGAAATTACTTGGGACAAAAAACAATTGCTTTGTGGTCATAATTATGACTTCGTTATCGTGACTCATAATGAAGGTTGGTTTTAATATTCGTGACCCGTAGGCGTATGGGGTCCGAAATTAAATGTTTCGATTAGGGAAATAATAATAGACAAATTAGAAATACATCCTGGTAGTATTATTGACATAGTCACGGTGAATCAATAATTTAAAATTCATTGGGTAGTCGCTAGTGTGTCCCCCGCACCCAAGTGAAGATCTCGGTGAGGGAATTCACGTGGGACAATAAAAATTCTTCCTGGTTATCATTGTGACACAGTCATGGTGAGTCATAGATATGGTTAACATGCAAAATGATGGGTGCTATGCCACGTGGGATGTCAAATGGAAGGCCTCAATGAGGGAAATCACGTGTGACAAATAAAAATTCATCCTGGTCACAATCCTGACATAGTCATGGTGAGTCATCGATAGGGTAAAAATCAGTGATACCGCCACGAGGAATGGGGTACTAAATTGAATTTGTTGATTGACGAAATCACTTAGGGCAAATAGGATACGCTCCCTCGTTATCCTCATGCAATGATATGGTAAGTCGTAAGTTAGGTTAAAATTGAAAAGAATTCCCGGCACAGTGTGTGGGGTATCAAATTAAAGGTTTCGATGAATACAATTATCTGAGGCGGATAAAAAGGCCATCCCACTGATCAGGACTACTTAGGAGTAAACTGCGGAACTTCATCGCAGATGTTTGAGTGGTAGCGCAAAAGGTAGCTCAAATGTAGTGTCGAATATATCGCAGATGCTTGAGTGGTAGCGCAAAAGGTAGCTCAAATGTGTTGTCGAATAGATGGGTTTCAGGGAGAAAATTCAAACCGGGCAATGACCGCATCGTAAACACATTAAGTACACTCACTTCATCGGCAAAATTCAAAGTTGTGTCTTAAGCTTATCGGAGCTGTACAATTATTGGTTTATATGTCGGGATTAGCGTGTAGCTAAAGCGAACACATGCTACATAGTAATGGTGAGTTCAGTTTTTAAGGACGGCCACATTGTAAGCGCGAAGCTCTCAATCGTGAAAATGCCTTTATTTCACATCCACATTACCCCATCATCAAACACTTCGAGGAACACTTCGTCTTCTCCTTGACTGACTATCATCATCATTGGCTCCTGCACCGTTGTTTGGAGGCGGCTGTGTCACAGAAAAATCGTCTTACTTCACCAAGTACCCAAGGCACTTACAATTCAGAAAACCCTCATCTGGTGCTTCAGAGGGATCAAACGTGCTTGCGGGATTTGACCAGACCATCTTTTACCATTAAACGCCCGCAGGGAAAGCTAATTCCAGCATCATTCAAATTACTCCATAGACCGCTGGGTTGCATATTCCCTAGCAGTATTGTGGCACCATCTAGAGCGATGCCTGCCTACCACGGCAGGAAAGAGTCGTTGTTTTATGTTCATTCCACTAGCTGCCGCTGCAGGTATTGTTACCATAGGCCGCCATTTTCTGTCAACCTTGACTTGCGCACACTGAGCACCGTAATGGCTACGAGATATGTATTCCTAAGCAATCCACTGCTGGCAGAGTAAGTAAATACTATTGATATGATACGATGATGTATTAGCTAGCGTACTAGCGTGTTTTGAGCCCTCTTTTTGCTTTTATGTACCATGAGGAAGGGTTGAATCAAAGCTACTACATGGGAACATATTTGCCTAAGGGAAACATATTTGCCAATTCGTATATTTTTCCGATGTTTTCTTGTTGTTTTGTATGGCACGGCATCTGACAGCAGAAGTGGTTTACAACCTTTATGACAATGACAATGTAGGCCAATACACAGATAGTGGAAAGTTATGTTGATGAGGCTTTAGCTGTGTTTACCCATTTAAAAATGCAGAAATTGATAGCATTAAAGACATTGCCAGCTTGTCAAACGCGAATGCTTGGAGGGACTTGTTTTGAAGAACATGTATGTAACTATGACCGCTGGGACATACACTCCGTTTAGCACAAAATAGCAGCCCGAAGTTTGGTTTACATTCACGAGGTAGATTGAAGCTTAACGCGTAATACACGTACACCCTTGATTTTTGAATTATTGACGCATTGTTTTTGTGATAGAGTGAAAATTGTTGTTGAGCAAGTAAGCCCTTTGTGAAGCAGGAAAAATGTTTGCGAAGCAAGGAAATTATAATGGGATGGCAGGATAGAGGAGATAAAAATATACCTGCCTTTATTCTTAGAATGAAGATGTGTTGCCATACGCCACGCCCCTTTTCTCACAGGTAGCAGCGTCCTGCGTGCGGTTACATAATGTTCAAGAGCAAAACGCCACAATATGTCCAAGATAACTTGCACAACATACAACGTTGGCCTCTACGCGAATGTGCCTTCGCGATGTTTCCTATAAAGTAGGACACCACGTAATGCCCACAGGAAAGAATATTCCCATGGCTGTATGTCTTGTCCCTTGCAACTGTAGGGGTTTTCTTTGTTGTAGTTGTGTTCACAGCCTAATAAATGGTGTTTATGAAAGAATTCACTCCTTATTCTTCAATAGAAACCTTATGGGCCTTTAAGGGTTAAAACGTGGTTTGGTCGACACCCTGCGGCTCGCAATGTATGGAAAAAAGCCAGGGCCACTAAATCTACGCTGGTGAACATCCACAGGGGCAAGATGGAAATGACAACGGGGAAACGTTTTTATTGTCGGAATGGGTAAACATCCGCAGCCAACCAATGCTCACTGTACCCCCCTTTTATGACTTTTATAGACTAAAATTGTGCCTTGTCGGCCATTTTGTAACGATCGAGCCACCACCTGGCAGGCTTCTCTTAGGGGGACCGCGTGGCGAACAGCCAACGTCGCTGTCCCACCCTGTTTGCTTAGTGCCGTGTCCAGGTGGCATCGAAAATCGGTAAACGTGATTTATTCTTTACGTAAGCACCGCCAAGTTCAACAGGGCTTTAAAGAGAACATTCAAAGCTTCCGACAGTGGTCAGATATGCCCATAGATATTGTCCCCAACCCGCTAAGGCAGCGAGCCGCCCCACCAGCGTTAGTCCGGACGGGGGTTGCCTGTGAAGCCACGTATAAAGGTGCAAGCAGGACTCCCGACTTTAATTTCCCAACTGGTGTTTATTTTCCTAATCGGGGGCCGGTTGCCGTCATTGCCTTTACTTGGCCCAGTGCAGGAGCTGCTGGTCCGGGCATGATTACGCCATTGTTGGCAGCACTAACATTCAGCGTTCGGGCAAAGAGCTCGTGTAAAAAACCTGTGAAGTGCGCCACGAAAAAAGAAGTGTATGCCTGTGCGGGATCTTTTCGCTGCCCAAACTTCCTGTGCCCCTTGAGGGCCACCGTGAATTCGCCGCCGTGCGGAATCAGAAAGGCCAAGGAAGCAAATTTTCCAAAATACGTACGGTCGTAGGCTGCTTCCAGAAGCACTGTTTATTCACCCTCATGGTTAATCCCGATAGTACGTTTTTGTTTTCTGGAGGAATGTTCTGTTCATAGCGTTGGCGCAAAGCTGCAAAAATCTTCCGGCCCTATGCAACTTCACGGGTATGCGAAACATTTGAACCGAAAGCGAAATAAAAGCGTCACGTTTGTGGATGTATTTCATGGCCTTGTTTACAACCAACTCAGTATGAGGTATGCGAGCGGGTTATTTACGTAAACCCGTTTGCGCACCGACACCAGGAAGCCATGCTAAGAAATTTGCATTATCGCGCTTGATATAAACCATTCGCTTGTTGCCCCAACACACTTACTTATTACCGTATACATAGGAGGTATATTATCCCAATAGTTCCTAAGCCGTTTCATGGGAACGCAGGCTTGTTGACGGATGTTGAATGCTGCAATGTGTCGAACCAACCAGGCTTTCAAGAGGGCATGCCAACAATTAACGAGTACAATTATATCTATCAGGCACTAAATAGGACTTTTTTACTTAACTAGTCATTATTCAGTGCCAATATTTCCGATGGTTGTATCCCATCCACCTTCCTTCACCCTGTCACGAAGCCAAGGACGACGCAGTTGTCTTGCAGGAGAAACAAGTTTATTGGAGCGAACTTGTGCTCCCTACCAACTCAAAGAATACAGAGGCGGGCGAAGCAGCGGTCAACAAAGTGACTTGCGTCAGCGAGCGTCGCAAGATCGATATGCCCCGGCGTCCGCACTCAGGCTTTTTATCTTTTGGCGCGCGTGGTTCTCGAAACGTCGATTCGCATCGAGAACATAGTAGATCCAAGAAGATTACTCTGGGCTGTTCACGTTAGATCGGAATGCTCTCCCTATCACAACAGATAACACATGCGGCCCAGAAAGAAAGAATGGAACACAGCGCTCCCTTGGCGCAGAGATAACACAGACCGGCGCAGCCGGGCGGAAAAAGCAAAACACAAATAAACAAACCCAATGTATGGTTCGCGGCATTACCACCCCCCTCCTAAAAGTGCATCGACCCGATGCTAACATAAGCGACAGTCCGAACAAATGAAATAAAAGTTCGTTCATCGTCGTAGAAAGGTTTTAAGCGAACCACGTGGACGACTTCAGGCCGCGTGCGTCGTCCGTGATGTGCCGGAGTCACCATCGGGGGATCACTTCGTAGGTAAGTTGGCCAACACGTCGTAGAATCTGGTAGGGTCCGAAATACCGTCGCAGGAGCTTCTCACTGAGTCCGCGTCGTCGGATGGGAGTCCCAAACCCACACACGATCCCCTGGTTGGTACTCGGCGTCTCGGCGTCGGAGGTTGTAGCGGCCTGCATCCACCAGCTGCTGGTCCGTTATACGAACTCGAGCGAGCTGGCGGGCCTCCTCCGCACGTTGAAGATATCCGTGGACGTCGGCGTTGAGGTCGTCGTCTTCTACGTGCGGAAGCATGGCGTCGAGCATCGTAGTCGGCCTTCTACCGTAGACAAGCTCGAACGGCGTCAGCTGTGTCGTCTCCTGGATAGCCGTGTTGTACGCAAACGTGACATACGGGAGCACTTCGTCCCAAGTCTTATGTTCAACGTCAACGTACATTGACAGCATATCTGCGATTGTCTTGTTCAGACGTTCTGTTAGTCCGTTCGTTTGGGGGTGGTACGCCGTCGTTCTTCGGTGATCCGTGTTGCTGTAGCGTAATACTCCTTGCATCAGCTCCGCAGTAAATGCCGTTCCGCGGTCTGTGATTAGGACTTCCGGGGCTCCATGTCGCAGCACAACTTGGCTTATAAAGAACTTCGCCACTTCTTGTGCAGTCCCCCTCGGAAGAGCGGCGGTCTCTGCGTAGCGCGTCATGTAGTCTGTCGCTACGACAATCCACTTGTTCTGTGATCGTGACGTAGGGAACGGGCCTAAAAGGTCCATTCCAATCTGTTGAAATGGTCTCGATGGGACGGCGATCGGTTGCAGAAGTCCGGCGGGTCTTGTCGGCGGCGTTTTTCGTCGCTGGCAGTCACGGCAGCTCCGGACGTAGTGGGTGACGTCAGAGGTAAGGCGGGCCAGTAGTACCTCGCCTTGATTTTTCCAATAGTGCGGGCTGTGCCCAGATGTCCGGAAGACGGGTCGTCGTGGCACGCTTCCAAAATTTCGTCACGAAGGTCCGCGGGGATGACGAGAAGGTAATTCGCTCTTGTTCCGGGGCTGAAATTCTTCTTCACAAGGACGGAGTTTCTCAGGCTGAATGCTGGTAAGCTGCGTTTGAAGCTCCTAGGAACGGCAACGTTGCATCCCTCGAGGTACTCGATTATGACGCGTAAGGCGGGTCGGCACGCTGCTGGGCGGCTAGGTCGCTCTCCGTCACGACTCCGAAGAACGCGCTGTCTTCATCAGAGTCTTGTGGTGGTGGGTCGACGGGGGCGCGGGACAGGCAGTCGGCGTCGGAGTGTTTCCTGCCGGATTTATAAACGACTGTAACGTCGAACTCCTGCAGGCGCAAGCTCCACCGCCCAAGACGGCCAGAGGGGTCCTTCAAATTGGCGAGCCAACACAGCGCATGGTGGTCTGTTACAACCTTGAATGGCCTTCCATACACGTATGGGCGAAATTTTGAAATCGCCCATATAATAGCCAGGCACTCTTTCTCAGAGGCAGAATAGTTTTTCTCCTCCTTCGACAGACCACGGCTAGCATAGGCGATTACCCTTTCGCAGCCGCTTTGCTTTTGGACAAGGACGGCACCCAAGCCTATATCACTGGCGTCCGTATGCATTTCCGTTTCGGCATTTCCGTCGAAATGAGCGAGCACGGGCGGGCTTTGCAGGCGTTTTTGCAGCTCGCAGAATGCTTTTTCTTGGTCGTTTTCCCAGCTGAAAGGGGTGCTATCTTTCGTCAAGCGCGTGAGTGGCTCTGCAATGCGTGCGAAGTTTGCGACGAAGCGCCGGTAGTATGCGCACAGCCCGAGAAATCTTCGCACGCCCTTCTTGTCTTTCGGTCTAGGGAAGTTCGCTATGCTGAAGTTTTTGCCGGGTCAGGTAGGACTCCCGCGGCGTTGACGACGTGGCCCAAGAACTTGAGTTCCTCGTATGCGAAACGGCACTTTTCAGGCTTCAGCGTCAACCCCGACGTACGAATGGCCTCGAGTACAGACTCCAACCTTGCAAGGTGTTCGTCGAAAGTCCGGGCGAATACCACTACGTCGTCGAGGTATACGAGGCAGGTGTGCCACTTAAGGCCAGCTAGCACAGTGTCCATGACTCTTTGAAACGTCGCTGGTGCTGTGCACAGCCCAAACGGCATCACCTTGAACTCGTATAGGCCGTCGGGGGTTTTATAAATGCAGTCTTCTCTCGGTCTCTCTCGTCCACTTCAATTTGCCAGTAGCCGGTCTTCAGGTCCATCGATGAGAAGTACTTCGCGTGGCAGAGGTGGTCGAGGGCGTCGTCTATTCGGGGGAGGGGGTACACGTCCTTTTTCGTGATTTTGTTCAGTCGCCGGTAGTCAACGCAAAACCTTAATGTGCCGTCTTTTTTCTTTACGAGTACGACGGGCGCAGCCCAGGGGCTTTTCGATGGCTGTATAATGTCATCGCTCAGCATGTCGTCGACTTGAGTCCGGATGGCTTCCCGTTCGTGTGAAGAGACGCGGTACGGTGACTGTCGGGTAGGTCGGGCTCCATCTTCGGTTATTATTCGGTGCTTCGCTAGAGGGTCTGACGTAGTTTTGCGCTCGACGAAAAACATTCGCTATAGCGACGCAGCAAAGCCAATAATTTTTTCCGTTGTTCTTGCGGTAGCGCCGGATTCACGTCGAATGGCTGCGGGAGCTTGAATGTTTCTACGGGTGTACGTTCAAAGTCGGCGACTGCGATCACATCACTTGTTTCTAGCGTTTCTTCGAGAAACGCAATTGCAGCTCCCTTGTTTAAATGCTGGTACTCTTCGGTGAAATTAGTGACCAAAACGTGAGATTGGCGTTGCTTAAAGTGCGCAATGCCTCTTGCGACGGAGACACCGCGGTCGAGAAGCAACCTTCGATCACTCTCTACGATAGCGTCGACGTCAGGAGCAGCATCCTCACAGTAGACGGTGATCATCAAGCTTGCGCGGGGTGGCAGGGTGATGTTATGTCGGCGATCCTGACAGCAGCACGGTGTTCGGGGTTCGGCTGCGGCGTCGTGGAGTGATTGGAGGAAAATGTTATCGACTTGGTCTGCAGGTCAATTATTGCGCCGTTGTCCGTCAAAAAGTCCATTCCGAGAATCACGTCGCGGGAGCAGTTAGGCAGAACGACGAACGCCGCAGGGTACGTTGTGCCGTCTATGGTGACGCGCGATGTGCACGTTCCACTTGGCGTCACGAGGTGGCCTCCTGCTGTGCGTATGTGCGGACCGTCCCATCTGGTCATAACTTTCTTCAGTTTAGACGCAAATGGTCCGCTCATTACCGAATAGTCAGCTCCCGTGTCTACGAGGGCGACTACGTCAAAGCCGTCGATGGACACCTTGACGTCAGATGCAGTCGTCCTCGAGTTCCGGGTTCGTCGGGGCGTCGTATCTCTGCTTGTACGTGTTGATGGTCGGCACTGTGCATCGTCGTTGTCGTCGTCTTCTCAACGGACGTCTCGGTCAGGTCGGGTACGCGTCGCGGCGTATAGCTGTTGTCGTGTACGGGAGTCTCGTCAGGTCTGGGTCGGGTCGTCGGGATGAGGGCATGTTGTGAGTCACTGTCTTCCGCGAGTCGTTGCGTCGTTGGAGGGTTTTCATTTTTCCACGATCGTGCAACTTTACCTCCAGAAGTTGCTGCTTTAGTTTCCCCCGCGTGGGCTGGGGGACCTTCCACGTGAGAACTCAGCATTGCTACGGCGGTTCGGCGACTGGTATGGGTAGGGCGACGGCGAACGGTTGAAACGGGCTGGTCGACGGCTGGTGTTGGACAGGTACTCTTCGATCTCCGATGGGCGCTGGCCAGTTCGGGGGCGGGGTGCGTCGACGGAGAACCCTCGCAAACCGAGCCTCCTGTAGGGGCAGCGACGGTAGACGTGGTCGGCCTCTCCGCAGTGGTAGCACAGCGGACGATTGTCGGACGTTCGCCACACGTCGGTCTTCCTTGGGGCAGGGGGTTGCGCCGCAGGTGGTCGGGCCGGCGAGAGGGGACGACGGTACGGAGCCTCGTGACGATAGGGTGCAGGTGGGCGAGGGCGATGCACAGCAGCCGCGTAGGTCATGGCTTGCGGCTCGCGAGGTGCTACTGGCGTCGTTGAAGTTCCCAGCGCTTGCTGCACTTCTTCTCTAATGACGTCGGTAAGAGAAGCGACTTGTGGTTGCGGCGGCGTCGGGAGCAGTTTCCGCAGCTCCTCCCTCACTATTTCGCGGATAGTGTCGCGTAGTGAGTCGGAGCTGGCACCAAGCGTCTCCGAAACCAGCGCATTGATTGGGCGGTCGTACTGCCTCGTTCGGATTTCGAGCGTCTTCTCCATCGCGGCGGCCTCAGACGCGAATTCGGACACGGTCTTGGGGGGTTGCGAACAAGGCACGCGAAGAGCTCTTGCTTCACACCTCGCATCAGAAACCGTAGTTTCTTTTCTTCCGTCATTCCTGGGTCCGCACGGCGGAAAAGTCGCTTCATTTCCTCGACGAAGATTACGACTCCTTCGTTCGGGTGTTGCGTTCGAGTTTCCAGTAAAATCGCAGCTCGTTCTTTTCTCACCACGGTCGTGAAGGTCTTAAGGAACTCGCTTTTGAATTGCGTCCAGTCGGTCAAGACGCTCTCGTGGTTTTCAAACCAAGTTCGGGCTGCATCCTCCAAGTAAAAGAAAACATGCCGGAAGTTTCTTCATCGTCCCACCTGTTGAAGATCCGCACGCGCTCCAGCTTCTCCAACCATTCCTCTGGATCTTCAGCGGGGGCTCCCCGGAACGATGGCGGTTCCCGGGGCTGCTGCAGCATGATTGGCGACGTTGTTTCTTGTACCATGGTGTTGGTTGCAGCGTTCCTTCTCTTGGGCCCTTCTGGCATCAAACCGAACTCGGTGGAAAATCTTGCAGGCGGAGGCTGGCTCTTGTTGGACTGGCTTGGCGGCTTCCCGAGGTTGCAGTGGGCATGAAGGGTGCGTACCCCGCACCTCCACCAGATGTCACGAAGCCAAGGACGACGCAGTTGTCTTGCAGGGAGAAACAAGTTTATTGGAGCGAACTTGTGCTCCCCTAACAACTCAAAAGAATACAGAGGCGGCGAAGCAGCGGTCAACAAAGTGACTTGCGTCAGCGAGCGTCGCAGAATCGAATGCCCCGGCGTCCGCACTGCAGGCTTTTTATCTTTTGGCGCGCGTGGTTCTCGAAACGTCGATTCGCATCGAGACATAGTAGATCCAAGAAGATTATCTGGGCTGTTCACGTTAGATCGGAATGCTCTCCCTATCACAACAGATAACACATGCGGCCAGAAAGAAAGAATGGTACACGCGCTTCCCTTGGCGCAGAGATAACACAGACCGGCGCAGCCGGGCGGAAAAAGCAAAACACAAATAAACAAACCCAATGTATGGTTCGCGGCAACCCAGATAATAATTTGATACCCAACAAGCCCTAGTGGCGTCAATCTAAACTATGACTCAATATATGACTCACCACGACTATCTAATAACTATAACCAGAAAGCATTTTTATATTTGCCCCACGTGATTCCCCTCAAAGAGACTGAATTTGATAACTAACACACCCTAAGTGGATCATTTAAAATTTTAATCAAATCTGAGTAACTATGGCTCTAATTACCGTACGCAGGACACATTATGTATATGCGCCACGTGATTCCCCTTATTGAAACCTTGTAATTGATACCCCAATTACTTTAGTGACATAACCTTGAATTTTCACCCATTCTATGACTCACCATGACTATCTCATGATTAGAACCACGAAGTACTTTTTAGTCCCACGTGATTCTCTTCATTAAGATTCCAAACTTGATACCCTACAAACCCGAGTAGGGTCACATTGTATATTAACCCAATATCAGGGTCGCCATGACTATAATATGACTATACCCAGAAAACATTTTTGTATTTGTCCTACGTGATTTCCGCATCGAGACCACTAATTTGATACCCAACACATCCTAGTGGCATCAGTTTGAATGTTAACTCAAACAGTGACTAACCATTACTATGTCATGATATAGCCATACAGACTTTTTGTCACATGTGATTTTCTTCATCGAAACCTCAAATTTTATGACACGCACACCCTTATGGCATCATTTTGAATTTTATCCTAATTTATGAAATATTATTTATTATTTATATATATGACCATTTATGTCATTTGGATGCATTTCAGCATTTTTCCGACGTGATTTCCCTCATCGACGCATTATTTTTTACGCCACACGACCTAGTGCTTTGAATCTGAATTTTAGCCCAGTCTATGATACCCACATATAGGTAATAATATAACCGTAACGCATTTTTGTCCCTCTCGATTCCCCTCTTGTAGACGTTGAATATGATTTCCTACACGCCCCCGGGGCATCATTGGGAATTTTAAGCTAATCTATGACTTATTATGACTTTCTGATGACTATACACGCGAAGCATTGTTTTATTTACCTGGTGTATTTTCATTATTTGGGTCCTTTCACTTATTACCTTACACGCCTTAGCGACGTCTGTTTGAATTTTTACACAATCTATCACCTAATGCGCTCATTATTCTATCTTACCGGGCGTCGCCAAGTCAGTTCAGTTCACAACTCATTTAAAACAGTGGCGGGTACAGCCACCACCGCTTCCGCCGGGTGCTCATCTCTTCCTTTTTTGACCCTAGCAGATCAGACCGTTATCAGAATCAGGCGAAAAACTAGCAAGAAAGCACCGCCATGCGCTTTCCAACCACCCACTCCTACCTTCTTACAGGATCCATCAAGAGGAAAAGGTGCGAAAACCCTTTTTTATGACCTCAACAGTCGATTATTATTCACACTCCCAGCCGCTAAATCAGACACCCCAAACCACCACGCCATCAACCGATCATGCGGACCGGGAATGCTGCCGTATCCACAGATAACCTGAATTGCAAGCCCAAAGTGGCACATAAAACTTAACCCCCAAGCATATCTTCCTCCTAGGCTACTCATATGTACTCAGAACACAAAATATACTCAAACTCAAAATGTACTCAAAACTCAAATTGTACTCAAACTCAAAATGTACTCATTTCTTAAGATATATTCAAACTCAAAATGTACTCAATAGTCAAAACGTACTCAAACTCAAAATGTAACTCAAAATGTACTCAATACTATATTTTTAGTCAAACTTAAACAGTACTCAAACTAAAAATGTACTCAGCACACAAAATGTACTCAAACTCAAAATGTACTCAAAACACAAAATGTTCAAAATATACTCAAAACACAAAATGTTCCCCAACTCAAAATGTACTCAGTACTCAATCTGTACTCAAACTCAAAATGTACTCAAACTCCAAATGTATTCAAACTCAAAATCAAAAACTTTTTTTCAAGTTGGATTTTTTCACATTTGCATGAATACGCTGCATGCGGCCCCCCCACAGTTCACACAGGTGAGAATGTCATTTCGGCACTTGTATCTAGGATGACCGTGTGCCGTGCATTTTGCATAAGCTGTTCAGCCACGGCAGTAGTTGGTAGCGTGCCTGCACCGCTAGCACTTAAAACAGTGCCGCGAGGTCGGGATGTAGGAATGAATGGAGCCCCGGATAACGCCCGCATTTACATGCTGTGGAAGGCCTGCGGGGTCAAAAGTCAAGATGATGTGCTTGGTGGCAATCTCCTTGTCGTCTTTTGCGGAAGGCGATACGTCTCATGGCCGTGACGCCCTGATCTTTCAAGCCCGCAAGGAGATCCGCATACGTTTTGTTCAAATGATCTGTCTTGGATATCACACCCTTGGAGCTTTTGTGGCTCCGGTGGGAGCGACCCTGATGGCTAGATCAGCCAGTGTAGTCTGAGCTAGAAGCTTTGTGGACTGTTGTTTGTCATTTACCTCAATCAGGAGTTCACCAGTCTTTTGTTTTTTGGCCTAATATGATTTTTTCATTATGGCTTCAAGATATTTCGCGATCAAGATCACTTACTGCGAAGCAAAAGGGTGGGCTATACTAAGTGATTCCATGACAAGAAATCGATACTAATTTTACGGTTCAGGTCTAGTTAAAGAGGGTATTGGGTGAATAGATACTTCGGTGCGGCCCCTTTTGGGGGGCTGATCATTGGGTTTGCACAATTGAGAAAAAACCATACAGCATATATAAAAGCACGGGACGAGGGTACTTTCTTTGTCAGCCTTACCCTGATAGCTGAAGAGGTCCCGGAGCTCCCTGCGTGGTAAACAGACAGGGAGCCCATCCGCCGGAGCTTGACCTGGGCTCCGACGGCCACCGTTTGTGTTTTCTACCCTTCGCCTTAAAGTGCATCGTCACGGTTGGGCACAACCTATGTATGGGGGCTCGGGGTCCATGGTGTCGCCAATACCATCACCAAGGTTACTCAAGCTGTTCCGTGCGGGGAGACAACCTGAAGTAAGGGATCGGGTAGAGCAAGGCTACTGGGGAGCTGAGGTCACGGAGCACGCATCACTTCTATTGATGCCAGCTAAGTAAACAAACTTCACTGGTTACGGGCTGCCTACGTCTAGGATTCAACGTACGAACCCATGTGTCAACCCAACCTGTATTGGAGACTATAGAGAAGAGCCTGGTGAATGTAGAGCTCGAGCTGATCATACAGCGCTCCTTGTACTTCCGAGACCAGCCGGGCTATTTCCTTCGTGCGGCTTTACAGTGCCTTGGCTCCGCAAACCTAAGCTTGCTCAGCACGTCAGATGGCTTTAACCACAATCTGAATTACACTGGTTTCTACAAAGAGGTTGCCACTGACCTCGTAACATTGGAGGAGCAGTTTTGAGGGCATTACCACCTCAGTGCCAAGCCACGAGAGCGTTACGGGACCTCTTGGCAAAAGTTCTTCCACTGACCCTGCATCGGCAACCTTCTGAGTGCACGCCAGTCACGAATCTATTCAGACGTGTGCGAGTCCTGCAAGTGGCCACCCGTTATAAAGATTTCTTCTGTCCTTTTCATGCCAAAGTGCTGCCAGTTGTGGCACGGCAGCAGTGGTTGGAGATCCTTTCTGTCCTACAGGGCGAGATGCACCCTGTGTGGTAAAACGGAGACGCCTGAGCGCTCCCTTCATGGCATAGCACACTACCCACCTATTTTGAGATGAATTACAGACATTCTCTGGCACAAGGCGGCAAATAACCTGGTCAAACCTCAGACAGCCAAGTGTCAAAGCAGAATGTCCTGTCCTTTGCGACTGTGTTCTCGTCCAGGACCTTCACTCCCTAAGGAGGGCCCAGGTCGACGCAGTTGAGTTCCCTGTGAGACTTAAAACAACCTGGCGTCCGTTGTTTTTCAACGCAACTGGACCACAAGTGCGCTAGAAGGAGCCGAATCTGACGAAGAATTGCCAAGGCATTGGAGCAGGGTTGGCAGGCGGTGATCTCCTTCAAGGCAGAGGAGGCCATCTGCAGATGCAGCGATTCTATACGAAAGGCGTAGGCTTCCAAGAGTAAATGCGAAATACAGCATGTGGTAATTTCTACCATCGCCTTATCTTACTTTTTGGTTTTTAGTTACTATTAATTTTCTAGGTCGTTTTCTAGGCCGTTTTCTAGGCTTTGAACATCTCAGGATCTTCAACTTGTTTCTTCCCTTTCTTTTCCAGATGCACTGCGAGACATGTCCTCATGCTGCAAGTTTTCTAGTTTTTGTGTCTTCAATTGGGATCCTTTCTACGGCATATATATGTGCAAGGGTTTTCTCGTGTGAACGATTAATTTAGTCCCTCTTGGCCATGGTCTCATGCCTTTGCATATCATATCATGTCTTGTCATGTCACTTGTAACCATATATTCGTTTAAATAAAGTTATTGTTGTAAAAGTAAGTAAAAAATGAAAAAAAAATTTTATATCATGGCCCTAGGGTATGATGGAAGCCCATGGCTGCTCACATCAAAAAAGCATACAGCAAAATTCTAAAGGGACAATATATGAACCGAAAAGGTGGAGCAAGTAAGTGGATATATTCTTAAGCAGTAAAAAGCTTTAGACAGCACAACTACACTGATTTTGGCTACCACAAAATATATCCCCTGTTATCTTGTAATACCAAAAGGCAACTTTTCGGGAACAGAGAGAAGCATGTGTAATACACACCTCTAAACTGTCGTTGTACTAGGGTGAGCATGGCCTTCCATAGAACTTGGGAAGTTGTAGATAGAACCCCACCTGATGCTGACAAGGCGAAGGCAAGATGTGGGCAGCAACTGAGAACGGAGAGAAATAATCAAAAAAAAATCTACACACCATTAAAAGGACAACCGCATGTTTCAGTCCTTAAGGCCCGTATAAATTAGGTGCAGAAAAAGATTTATATATCCTGAAATCTAGCATAAGAAGCAGGGTACTCTTTCATACACAGTTCGCACGCATTAAATAATATTGCAGAGAAAAAGGAAAGGGCTTTCATTTATTGCCCTTAGTTTCCTTCAACTAGACAAAGTTTTGAAGATTCCAGCTAATGTTGTATTTGATTAGACAAAATTCTGAATCTCAGGGCAGATCTAGTAGGTTATAGTGCGGTCTCAAATTTTGTGGTCTTTCTCCAACTGTCTGTCTTCACACGTGCGATGCCACCTTCTGTTTCAGCATTTTTGGAAGATCAACCTTAAGAAACCATTAAATAGACAGCAATGGCTTCAAGCCTCCATTACATGTACAAATCATCTGATCATGATTGCACACCAACCGATACATAGAAGAAAAGAAATCAAACAAAGAACAAAGCCACCACAGTGGGCACAGACCAGATATAAATTAATCAATTATGACAGTTTGGCTGTTTCCCCTTTGTAAGAGGTGGGGCTCCTTGATGGGTATATATTTGGTGGTTTTCTAGTGTTAAATATCTTTGTTTTTGGCACGTTTCGTTTTTGCTAGCTAGCACATTTGCGCCATTCCTCGAGTCGAATCTTCCTAATGTAAACAGTAAACTGGGTTGTGTGGGTTTATACTGCTTACCGTATTGTTGGCACTGCACTTGTATTCGTGCATGCCCTTTTGAGGAATTCGTCATGCACAGAACACACAAACAAGACACAAAAAGGGACATAGACACAGCACCGACACAGCGCTGTGTCAACCTCTCCTTTTTTGTTTTGTTACTGTGTGATGTGCATGAAGAATGTAAAAATAACAAATAACCGACCGCACAAAAGTTTTGCGACCGCACCTAGCGCCTCCTATTTAATGGTGTTGGGTGTTCAGTTGTTTGGACAGCAAGACTTAGTTTGACCAAGTGCTGTTCCTCCCCACACACTGCACACAGGCCCTACTCCCCCTTGACCCACTTCCACCTCCACATCAGAGTTCTCAACAATCAAAGACATGTATATTTAGTGAGGTGTATGTAAAACGCTCGGCTAATCCTCCAAAATGATGGTGCAGCACCTGATCCCGCCAGCCTGGGCCAAGCAAGAAGAGAAAGAAGCAGTTCAGCCAAGCCGGTAGCGAGACGTTGACCCTCACTATCTAGTATAAACAAAGCCCACTATGGCAAACAGACAATGCTGAGGCTACCTCATTTTTAATATGTTGATAATAAATCCAACTGAACATGAAACCATAAAAGGAAAGTTATCTACAACTAAATTAAACAGTTCAGATTCATGTTCAATTCATGTAACTGAACTTCTGTTAAAGTAGGCAGATATTGCAATATGTCCTTGGAGTAGGTGGCGATGCGCTAGCCTCACTGTGACCAGCAAGTTTAGAATTTTCGCCAAGCTGGAACTTGAGGCCAGCCAGACCCCAAAAACACGTGGCGAATGCATGCGCACCTGCTTCTTGTGCAGGAAGTACGACTAAGGGTTGTCGGTGTTGCACTGAGCAACAAGGAGTCAGGTTTGTCACGGCCACACTCAAATAACGTTTTTTAATATACGATACACACAACCTGGCCGCGTGGAAACCCCAACATTTTAACTTCTCTGAAGCATGAAAGGAAATTGCAAGACATATAAGATCTTGAAAACGCAACTTTAAAATTTAGGTTTTGAATTACCTGGGTGCACTCTGATCTATGTTGATGAACATCAGCAGCATAACAATGACTTGTACTTGTTCTCGTGAAGTGCTCCTTCAATATACCTAATCATTTTCTGACAGTTGGTTTAGCTGATTACTATTCATGAAAGTTGGGCAAAGCATAAAGTTACCAGAGGGAGTACAATTGAAAACATAGCTTTTCAATGAGCACTAGAATAAATCTTGAATGTGTATTCAGTACTCAAAGATACTTGAAATAATTAGAGCCGCAATCTCCAGCAGCATCAGATTGTCACTGGTCAATACAGTATCAGATGAAGGACCACAAGCATTTGGAACTGGGTAAGCTACAAAGGAAACATCAAAGTTTGATAACAGACCTGCCTTTCAGGTAGTGTGAGGCATCCATGCATGATGGGTATAGCTTTGTTCCAACTTTTAGTCAGAGACTCTTCAACTGGTGATTCTGTATGAAAGAAAGGCTTATTACAAAGCTCACCAAAATGAAAATCACTCTAGAATATGAAATAATTTGCTAATTATATATTTTGTCGCGTACAGGGGGGATTAAAAGAAATGCGAACAACGGAGAGCACAGCCTCCGACGCATGCTGCACCGTCTGGCTGCAAAGTCAGTAAACTGCGCGCATGCGCACTTCTGCGAAAGCATATGAGGGTGTGGCCTACATTTATTGGAAATGCTTGATCAAGAAGGGAAACCGGTAGTTTATTTCAAGACATTTTTTCATGCTGCGTCGCCACTGAGCAGGCTGATTGTTGAAGGGCATCCTGCTAGTTGCAATCAGGCTGCTGCGCGCTTTGCTCCCGAATGTCGCAGATAACACGATCCTCAGTGGCGACCCATGGTAAAAAGACGCCTGAAAATAAATGACCAGCGTCGCTTCTTTATCAAGCGTTTCCCCTACCAGTAGGTCAAACTCTCAAACGCTCTTTAGAAGTACGCATGCACGCAGTTTACTCTCAGTGGAGCCAGAGGGTGCGGCATGCGTCTGAGGCTGTGTGCTCCATTGTTCGCATTTCTTTTATTTCCCCCTGTCTATTCAAATTTTCTACAACGTACTGATCTTTATAAGCTGACATTTAATGAGATTTAGTTACAAAATACAGAGGACAGGTTTTTTGGCTTTGTGCATTTCTCAGTAGTGCCATACAGACGAGATACGAGTTGTCAACATTCTGCAGCATAAGGTCTCACCGAGGCCATCCCATTAACAGTTGTACTCTACGAAACCACAGATACTCTCGCTATTCAGAAAGACTGTTCTGCGCTTTAAAGATAAAAAGGTTGCGCTCTCCCTCTCTTTGGGTAATGCGTACTTTTGCAGTCCCAATAAATTTGAAGGGGATCATGGGAGCACCGAAAAGGGAGGTTTTCAAGCTGCATGGCAGCCGTTTTCAGTATTTTGTCGGTTAAAATGTGCATACAGAGAGCAAACGTAGTTGCTCCTTGTGCCACATTCTCAGTAGAGAAGCCTGAAAAGCAGCATGTGGGAATATTTCTCTCACTGAAGCATACCTCAAGTCAAGTCTTGTTCCTTAAGTTTTGTACCACGCCAGAAAGACCATCAAATATGATCGAAAACGGCGGTCCATAGGTTAAAAAACATTCTGTATGGTCCAACCTTATGCATTTTTGCATGTTTGAAGACCTGTTCTCTTCTTTTGTTTAGCTGCTGCTATACTACTAGTGAAGCCCCCATCCCCTAAACAGATAATATAAAAAAGGTGGTACACAGTCTGCACGGGATAATTTGCTGTGCGCTTTAAACATCACGTGTTGAGATGTGGAATCAAAAGTGGTTATTTCGAACTTTTTATTAATTCAAACTGATGCTTTAATCATGTTAAGATTGCGTGCATATTAATGCGGCAGAATGCAATTTAATTCAAAGGAGCCAAATACACGATTAATTACAGAGTGGGCAAGGAAGCGGCGCTGCGCATCCAATGGCTAACGCTCGGTTCCTGAAATTTGTTCAGGTTGCTGCTGTGCTCTGCATCTACTAACATCACGGCGCGGAACCATGCTTTCCCGTGCCCTTACCAAAGCACTCACTTCGGCCTCGGATGCGCTCCCCCTACGAATATTGCAGCGATACCGTTGGACTCTGTTTCAACTGGCGCACAGTCACATCGCCGGCAGCATCACGAGCCGTGCCGAATATAAGAAGCATCGACGACCGGCGCTACTTCAGTGGGCATGGAAGCGGCGCTGCGCATCCAATGGCTAACGCTCCGTTCCTGCAATTTGTTCAGGTTGCTGCTGTGCTCTGCATCTACCAACATCACGGCGGGGAACCATGCTGTCTCGTGCCCTTACCAAAGGATTCACTTCGGCCTCGGATGCGCTCCCCCTACGAAGATTGCAGCGATACCGTTGGACTCTGTTTCAACTGGCGCACAGTCACATCGCCGGCAGCATCACGAGCCGTGCCGAATATAAGAAGCATCGACGACCGGCGCTACTTCAGTGGGCATGGAAGCGGCGCTGCGCATCCAATGGCTAACGCTCCGTTCCTGCAATTTGTTCAGGTTGCTGCTGTGCTCTGCATCTACCAACATCACGGCGGGGAACCATGCTGTCTCGTGCCCTTACCAAAGGATTCACTTCGGCCTCGGATGCGCTCCCCCTACGAATATTGCAGCGATACCGTTGGACTCTGTTTCAACTGGCGCACAGTCACATCGCCGGCAGCATCACGAGCCGTGCCGAATATAAGAAGCATCGACGACCGGCGCTACTTCAGTGGGCATGGAAGCGGCGCTGCGCATCCAATGGCTAACGCTCCGTTCCTGCAATTTGTTCAGGTTGCTGCTGTGCTCTGCATCTACCAACATCACGGCGGGGAACCATGCTGTCTCGTGCCCTTACCAAAGGATTCACTTCGGCCTCGGATGCGCTCCCCCTACGAAGATTGCAGCGATACCGTTGGACTCTGTTTCAACTGGCGCACAGTCACACATGGAAGCGGCGCTGCGCATCCAATGGCTAACGCTCCGTTCCTGCAATTTGTTCAGGTTGCTGCTGTGCTCTGCATCTACCAACATCACGGCGGGGAACCATGCTGTCTCGTGCCCTTACCAAAGGATTCACTTCGGCCTCGGATGCGCTCCCCCTACGAAATTGCAGCGATACCGTTGGACTCTGTTTCAACTGGCGCACAGTCACATCGCCGGCAGCATCACGAGCCGTGCCGAATATAAGAAGCATCGACGACCGGCGCTACTTCAGTGGGCATGGAAGCGGCGCTGCGCATCCAATGGCTAACGCTCCGTTCCTGCAATTTGTTCAGGTTGCTGCTGTGCTCTGCATCTACCAACATCACGGCGGGAACCATGCTGTCTCGTGCCCTTACCAAAGGATTCACTTCGGCCTCGGATGCGCTCCCCCTACGAAGATTGCAGCGATACCGTTGGACTCTGTTTCAACTGGCGCACAGTCACATCGCCGGCAGCATCACGAGCCGTGCCGAATATAAGAAGCATCGACGACCGGCGCTACTTCAGTGGGCATGGAAGCGGCGCTGCGCATCCAATGGCTAACGCTCCGTTCCTGCAATTTGTTCAGGTTGCTGCTGTGCTCTGCATCTACCAACATCACGGCGGGGAACCATGCTGTCTCGTGCCCTTACCAAAGGATTCACTTCGGTCGGATGCGCTCCCCCTACGAAATTGCAGCGATACCGTTGGACTCTGTTTCAACTGGCGCACAGTCACATCGCCGGCAGCATCACGAGCCGTGCCGAATATAAGAAGCATCGACGACCGGCGCTACTTCAGTGGGCATGGAAGCGGCGCTGCGCATCCAATGGCTAACGCTCCGTTCCTGCAATTTGTTCAGGTTGCTGCTGTGCTCTGCATCTACCAACATCACGGCGGGGAACCATGCTGTCTCGTGCCCTTACCAAAGGATTCACTTCGGCCTCGGATGCGCTCCCCCTACGAAGATTGCAGCGATACCGTTGGACTCTGTTTCAACTGGCGCACAGTCACATCGCCGGCAGCATCACGAGCCGTGCCGAATATAAGAAGCATCGACGACCGGCGCTACTTCAGTGGGCATGGAAGCGGCGCTGCGCATCCAATGGCTAACGCTCCGTTCCTGCAATTTGTTCAGGTTGCTGCTGTGCTCTGCATCTACCAACATCACGGCGGGGAACCATGCTGTCTCGTGCCCTTACCAAAGGATTCACTTCGGCCTCGGATGCGCTCCCCCTACGAAGATTGCAGCGATACCGTTGGACTCTGTTTCAACTGGCGCACAGTCACATCGCCGGCAGCATCACGAGCCGTGCCGAATATAAGAAGCATCGACGACCGGCGCTACTTCAGTGGGCATGGAAGCGGCGCTGCGCATCCAATGGCTAACGCTCCGTTCCTGCAATTTGTTCAGGTTGCTGCTGTGCTCTGCATCTACCAACATCACGGCGGGGAACCATGCTGTCTCGTGCCCTTACCAAAGGATTCACTTCGGCCTCGGATGCGCTCCCCCTACGAATATTGCAGCGATACCGTTGGACTCTGTTTCAACTGGCGCACAGTCACATCGCCGGCAGCATCACGAGCCGTGCCGAATATAAGAAGCATCGACGACCGGCGCTACTTCAGTGGGCATGGAAGCGGCGCTGCGCATCCAATGGCTAACGCTCCGTTCCTGCAATTTGTTCAGGTTGCTGCTGTGCTCTGCATCTACCAACATCACGGCGGGGAACCATGCTGTCTCGTGCCCTTACCAAAGGATTCACTTCGGCCTCGGATGCGCTCCCCCTACGAAGATTGCAGTGATACCGTTGGACTCTGTTTCAACTGGCGCACAGTCACATCGCCGGCAGCATCACGAGCCGTGCCGAATATAAGAAGCATCGACGACCGGCGCTACTTCAGTGGGCAATGAAGCGGCGCTGCGCATCCAATGGCTAACGCTCCGTTCCTGCAATTTGTTCAGGTTGCTGCTGTGCTCTGCATCTACCAACATCACGGCGGGGAACCATGCTGTCTCGTGCCCTTACCAAAGGATTCACTTCGGCCTCGGATGCGCTCCCCCTACGAAGATTGCAGCGATACCGTTGGACTCTGTTT